>APFE031069214.1:2755-36149 GCA_000404065.3 Pinus taeda | reverse complement strand
GGAAGCTCCAATTTGTATGCCATAGTACCAATCTTTTGCAACACCTTGTATGGACCATAATACTTTGGTGATAATTTATTATCCTTCTTAGCTTGCTTGAGGGACATTTTCTTATATGGTTGTAGCCGTAGGAATACCAATCACCTACATCAAAACTTCTTTCACTGCGATGTTGATTTGCCTGTTGTTTCATTCTATTCTGTGCCAACACGAGGTTATCCTTTAAGAGTTGGAGGACTTGTTGTTGATGTTCGATGTGATGTTCCACTGCTTGAACCTTAGATTTTCTCTTAAATATGATGTGATGGATGGTGGTTGATACCCATAAAGTGCCATAAATGGGCTCATTTTTGTTGCTGTATGGAAGGAAGTGTTATACCACCCATTCAGCCAGAGGCAACCATTTGACCCATTGTGTCTATTTATCAGATACAAAGCAACGAAGATATCCTTCCAAACATTTGTTTACTATCTCAGTTTGCCCATCAGATTGAGGATGATAAGATTAGCTATGAGCTAACTGAGTACCAAGACAAGAAAATAATTATGTCCAAAAATTTCCAGTGAAAATGGGATCTCTGTCACTTACAATAATCTTTGGGTTTCCATGTAGCTTTTGAATTGTTTCCATAAATGTAGTACAAACTGTACTAGCTTTAAATGGATGTGATAATGTTGTTTAGAGAATTTTTGGCGAAATCACATAAATATTCTTTTGTCGATGCGTTTCGAACCAACCAGTGTGGTTCATCGTCAGGACAAGTTGAAGAACCAATCTAGCCCAGCTTGTTAAATAGTGTGTAGAGACTCCAACGGCTAATTTTGACCTAATGCCCCGAGTCAAACCAAAAATATTCTTGTTAAATTTAATTATTATTATTCTAAGGAATTAGTTAAATTAGGTACATTATATAATAAAATAGGTACATCTTATTTAATAATAATTTTATTTTTTAATTCAATTAAAACCAATGGTCCAATTGAAATTAAATTAATAAAAATTTTAATTCATTTAATTTAATATTTATTAATTAATCTATATTTATATATTAATCTATTATTCCAATATTATTATAAACAAGTAATATTCTTCTTGATATATAAAAATTCTTTACTATTATTCTTAGAAGTTAGTAAAATTTAGGTGAATTAATTTTTATTTTTATTTATCAAGGTCCATTTGAAATTAAATTCATAAGTTATATCCTCTATCTAATATAATTTTATAAGTAATTTATATTTTTTAGTAATCTATATCTATTTAATAATTTATTATTCCAATAATATTATTAAAATAACCCATGTAATTTGGTAATTATATTATTACATATAAGGTCAAAATTATATATGAAAATAGGTAAAGATACTAATAGAATGTTATAGGATAATAATTATTATTTCAATTCTAAAGGTTAAATATATAAACATATATGATTGAAATTTATGAAACTCAAATTTAACTATTTCATGAATATTATTAGCCTAATTTTAATATTTATGTTTAAATGTAACCCAATAATAGCCTAAAGGAAATAAGGTTAATACATTTAAGGCCCGAAATTAACTAAAAACCTATTAATAACTAATACACCGCATAATAATAGGACAAACCATACAAATAATATAGGGAAGCTAGGACTAAAGGGGAAAAACAACCCAGGAAAAAAGGGGACCAACCCCCGAAACCAATTCTTAAGGAGAGGAAAAACCCTAAGCCCTAATAAAAGGGGGGGACTGAGGAGGCTAGGAAGACAGGGCTGGGACCCAGCAACTGCTAATCTTCTAGCCATCATCTCTATTAAGATTATTCGGTCTTTTCTCAATTTCCAGGGCCTCTCTAAATTTGCGATGGTGAAACTGCGCAACTTTAGCAATGACTTGAGCATCTTCAATACAGACATGATGCATCGTCTTCCCGGGCTTAGAACACCTAACTTCTAAGCGGGGAAATGATAATGCACAAAAGTTTGCATACTTGGTAAGTCTGTCAACTACCACCATGATGACACTCTTTCCCTCAGACTTGGGTAAACCTGTAATAAAATCCATTGAAACCTCTTCCCAACGTTGGCTTGGAATAGATAAAGGTTGTAATAGACCCGGTGTCTTAATTATTTCAACTTTATTTTGTTGGCAAACCAAACATTCTGCCACAAACTTTTGAATATTTTATTTAAGGCCATCCCAAAAAAATTCCTTCTTAACCCTGTGGTAAGTTTTTAAAAATCCTAAGTGCCCTCCTAAGGGAGAAGTGTGCAATTCCATAAGAATCTTTGTTTTAGTTGGGAATTCTTACAGAGGTATAAGCGATCTTTGTACCATAACAAATCATTTTGCCAACTAAATGTATCAGACATACTGGAATCTTGTTGTAACTTTCGAATAAGTGTCCACACTTCTTCGTCATTCTTCCATTCCTCCCTTGCTTCGTTTATACAATCTGGTTGGATAATAGAAATGGCGCACAACAATGCTTCCACATCCTCATCCTTTCTTGAGAGCGCATCTGCCACCACATTTTGCTGCCCTTTTTTGTAGATGATTTCAAAGTCATAACCCAACATCTTTGTGACCCACTTTTGTTGCTCTTCAGAGGATAATCTTTGTTCTAAAAAGTATTTAAGGCTATCATGATCCGTTTTTACCTTGAAGTGTCTTCCCATTAGATAGGGTCGCCATTTCTTAAGTGCATGGAGTATTGCCAACATTTCCTTCTCATAAATAGCTTTGCTTAAAAACTTTCCCTTGATTGGACGACTTTCAAAAGCAATGGGTCTTTCATCTTGCATTAGAACAACACCAATTCCATTTCCTGAAGCATCACATTCCACAATCAAGGTTTTCGTGAAGTCCGGTGTAGCTAAAACCAGTGCTTGGCACATTGCCTCTTTAAGATGTTCAAAGGCCTTTGTTGCTTCTGGAGTCCATGAAAATGCATCTTTTTTCAATAATGTTGTTAGAGGTGCTGCTATTCTCCCATAATTCTTAACAAAATTGCGATAATACCGTGTCAACCCGAGAAATCCTCGCATATGCTTTATGGATGTGGGGATTTTCCATTCCTTAATGGCTTTAATTTTGCTAGGGTCTAGCTTAACTCCTTCATGAGATACAATATGACCCAAATATTCCACCTCCTGGACTCCAAAGAGACATTTGGATCTTTTTGCATATAATTGTTTCTCCTTCAATAGTTGTAGAACCCTGTCAACATGTTCAACATGATCCTTCCAAGACTTGCTGTAGATTAGTATATCATAAACAAATACTAACACAATTTTTCTAAGGAATGGTTTGAAAATTGAATTCATCGAACCTTGAAATGTTGAAGGTGCATTGGTAAGGCCAAAAGGCATGACCAAATATTCGTAATGACCCTGTTGAGTTCTAAATTTTGTTTTCGAAATGTCTTCAATCTTCATTCTGATTTGATGATATCCTGAACGAAGATCCAACTTGGTGAAGTAAATTGATCCATGCAATTCATCCAGTAATTCATCAATGATAGGAATGGGAAACTTATCTTTAATAGTGAGCTTGTTGAGCTCCCGATAATCCGGACAAATACACCATGATCCATCCTTCTTGTGCACCAATACTACTGGAGTAGAGAAAGAACTTTGAATCAGTTGAATTATACCAGCCTCTAGCATTTCTGCAACCATACGTTCAATTTCACTCTTTTGGGCATATGGATATCTATGCGGCCTGATGTTTGGAGGAACACTTCCTGGAATCAGATGAATAGCATGATCATGATCATGAATAGGTGGGAGACCTTTGGGAGTCTCAAATACCTTGGAATAATTGTCCAAGACTTTTTGGAGATCTGGAGAAATAGATGATTCCAGTGTGGAAACATCTAGCGAACATAATTGTGCAATTACACCTTTTCGTTCCTTTTTTAGAAGCTGTGTCGTATCGTTAAAGCTTATTATATTTCCTGGTTTCCCTGCAATACCCCTTAATTCAACTTCCTTTCCTTCCACGGAAAATTTCATGAAAAGTTCTTGAAAATTAAAAGCTATTGTACCCAAGCATTGTAGCCATTGGACTCCTAATACAACATCAGCACCTCCCATTGGAATGGAAAGCATTGGGCTAGTCAATACATATTCTCCCATGGATAGCTTGATATTATGGCACTTTCTAGAGCCATTTATTATTCCTCCATTTGCAACCATCACTTGACACTCTGGTGGTAGATATAAGAAGCAATTCAATTCTTTTTCTACCTTACAATGAATAAAATTGTGGGTACTTCCTGAATCAATCAACACTCTTACCTTTTTCTTCTTGATTTGTTCTTCTATCTTGATGGTTTGAGGAGTGGTAATTCCCACCAATGCATTACAAGATATGGTCGGATTCATTTGTTCTTCATCTAGGTTTTGTTCCTGGAGTATATCCTCTTATTTTGACCTTTCTTGCTCATTTTCTTCTTCCTCTTCACAATCTATGTAGAATAATTTCTTCTCAGCACACTTATGACCTTTAGTGTATTTGCCATCACAACTGTAACAAAGCCATTTTGCTCTTTTTTCTTCCAATTGTTGTGGTGTCAACCTTATAGGTTGTGGAAGACTAGCAGCAACAACACTTCCGTCTTTATAGTTGTGAGTGGTATGCTTCCTGGTTGACATAATTTTGCTTTCCATTTTTCCTGCTAACCTGAATGCCTTCTCTAATGAATCAGGTTCCCAAAGGCGAACATCATGTTGGATATTATCATTTAAAGACCCTATGAACACATCAATCCTATGCTCCTCTGGAATATCTTTTACCCTTATGTTCAATTTTTGGAACTCCTCAATGTGCTCCATTATTGAACCCTTTTGTTTGAGACTTATCAATTGGCTAAAAAAAGTGTTGGTTTTTGTATCCTCATAATGTGCTATCAATTCTTCCGTAAAAATTGCCCAAGTGATAAACTCTTTACGAGAGCAAAGCCATTGATACCATACAAACTGATTTGGTTCCAAATATAAAGTTGCAATACGTACCTTTTGTGTGTTTTGCACATTATTGAGATCGAAAAATTGCTCCATTTGTAATATCCATGTTGTGGGATCCTTGCCATCAAACTTCCTCATATCGATTTTTGGAATATGGTGGGTCTTCGATCCAACATTAGAGTCTATGATATCATGATTAACATTTTTTTGTTCACATCATGAGTTTCCTTTACTACCTTTTCTTGTAGAAAATTTGTGAAATCTGTCTTCAAATCTGCCATGCTTGTCTTCAAATTTGTGTTCAAATCTATCTTCAATTTTTCCATGTCTGTCTTCAAATCTATCTTCCAATCATCCATCTTAGCTTCCACGCCCTTTATCTTAGATTACATGCCATTTATCTTAGCTTCTGTTAGCTTTTGTGAGCCTGACATTTGTTGCACTTGTTCTTGTAATTTTGATATATCATGTAGCATTTCTTCCTCTTCTTCATGAGACATGCGAGAGCTTTCAGGCTCCTTACTAGGTGTTTGCATTTTCTTTCCTTGGGGCATCAATTACCAATACTAATGCTCTATTATGCCCTTTGAATTCCTTCAAAATATTTTTTCAAACCAAGCTTAAGAAAAAAATTAAAAAATCTACACACCTTTTTTCACTTTGTAGGAGCTCAATATTACCTCTGATGTATCTCTGTAATTTCACATCATCCAGTTCTGAAATAGCGATCTTCGATAGCCCTCTGTGTCTTCTTTCAAATGCCACTAGTCTGACGCCAATTGGATTCTCCAATGAAGAGTTATGCCAAATCTCCCACAATGACCTGATTATAGAATAATTCACTAGAGCTAATTTGTATGGCGTGCCATGTGTCCCTGTCTCGACCTTTTGCTCTAAAAAATATATCGAAGAAACTACAGTCTGTGCTCTTTCTATGCCTTCTTACGAAATTTTAATCTAATGCTCAAAGAGAAAGTTATGATGATTTTCCCCAGGTCACCTGTTTGGAATGTAATTCAGGAGTCTACAAAAAGGCCAAATTCCTCAGATCATATCTCTACAAATATAGCGAAAAATCTCTGAAATTCAGACCCGAGATTTAGCGCGATTGCTTCTCAATGGGGTTTTTCTTTAAGCTTCTGAAACATCGCAGAACAAATGTTATAGCGAAAATACCACGATGACCTGTTTGGAGCAGCAAAACCCCAGAATCCAAAGCTTTGATACCAAATGTTATGAAACCAGCTCAAGAAAAGATATAAAAGATAGATCAATGCCTTAGAATTCAGCCTCTTCGAGGGGGAAACCTCCTTTACATTACAAAATGAACAATTTCTTGGGATGATTCAAATGACAAAAGGCCTCCTTCTATATATGGGATCTAAGGAGTCACAATATAACCCAACCGACCTAACAATAATAATATAAAGCCACAAAAATAACAACAGAGGGATTCTATGGGGCACACTAATAACAATATGGGCACAATAGGGGCACAACAATATTAATAAGGGGTACAACTACAATACTAATGGGGTAATCACTAGTATTATAGGGACCCAACAAAATTTGATCCGGATTTAAACAGGAACGCAATAAAATAAAGAGATAACCATATACGCAAAGATGCAGCAGAAATAATGCCTCATTTCATTAATGGAAAATACCGAAATATGGTTACAACCAGAAATGGAAATAAACCAGCTAGGGCGATGGTAGCTTATCTCCGAGAAGAGATGTGGTGGCTACATGCCTCTGAACTGTTCCAAAAATGTGTTACAATGAGGCTCGAAGGCCTATTTATTTTTGAGAAACAATGGAAAATCCTTCACACTCCAAAACCTACCCCTAGAAGATGAAACGCCAAATTGTGGGCCCCGTTTTGGGTAAATTGGTACATCAATTTCTCGGGGTCGTAACTTTGGCATACGATCTTCGTTTGACGTGTATGATAGCTCGTTAGAAAGATCTATCCGAGAACTACCACTTTGGGAAGGGAAACATAGGTCCATGGACCCATGTTGCCCCCAGATTTCCCAAAAAAACATCGTTTAGGGCCTCAAAACGGCTTCGGAAGTTCAGGACCCGAAAAATTGCTAAAAATAGTAAATTGCGCTACAATTTAGGAAACTGAAAAAGCTGAAAGAGATAGTTGCAGGGGTCCAAATGGGATAGGTGGGTGGCCACCAACATCCACCTAGATCACCTTGTGACATGTCATCCCCTCTCATCTTTGCCCCCCCCCCCACTCAGTACTACTTACCACTACCCCCCCCCTCTAAAATCCGGTCATCCTTCTCACTCAACACATTCCCTCCGCTAATTATATTCTTCCACGTGTCAATACCCATTGCTACATGCCCATTACACTCCTTCCTGTTACGCTCTTTCCCATTACTAGGCTCCCATTGTCCAGTAATGCTCCCAAATCCCATTTGGTAACGGTTTAATCCTAACGGTAATTAATTTGGAGTTATAAATAAACCCTCCACTCCTTTTGCAGGATTCCCTAACTTCATCACCATTGTTTGAAATTTGAAGTTTTAAAGCTTGGCTCTCGTAAAACTTTGTTATCAACTGCGCTTACTTTTTCAAGCAGATACTAGGCTCACTAGTGTCTATAGAGATTGCCCTCTATTCAAGTATCTATCCTATCAACATCTTGTTAATCTTCCTCTCTATTTTATTAGAATATGGCACCAACAGGAAAAAGATAACCCACTAGCACCAAAACCCTGACTCAGGAAAATCCTAAAACTTCTGATACCCTAGACCTTGACCATATCCTCTTAGCAGACTAGTTCTTCAAAATCACTGATACAGAGTGTGAATTCGATTTGTTCAAATTACGCCATTGGCTAAAACAAACTTACTCGGATTCAGAGGATGAGATTAATATATGGGAATCCTTGTTGCCCATGTTTATGTTCCCTCAAACTTGCTTATTTCTTGATTTGGTCATGTGGTGTCATGCTAGGTATAATCCCCTCCAAAGAACCATTGTGGCCTAGAATGGAGACGTTCTGATCTCTATTACACCCAAAACCATAAAAAAAATGCTATCAATTCCCCAGAATGACTCCCTTAGCCATTTCTCTGCTGTTGTCCTCTTGGATTTATATCATAAACTCACTTTCCCCCAAAGAGCTCAAATTCTCAAAATCTTTCTTCCAGAAGATGTTGAGTTTCCCAAAAAGAATCCTCCATATCCAACCTCTATGTTCCTAGAGAGAGCCAAAAAAATCATCTCCCTATTTTCTTTCCTATTGGTTACTAGACAAACCAATGGGTAGATGAGCCTATTCTAGGTTATCTATCCATGTTCTCCAAAGAGCACAAGCTAACATTCATGTATAATTATAGTCAATTTCTGGTTGAAAATATGCATGAATAGATAATGAAGATCACTACTGAGGGTGTGTTCAAATACTCTTATGTACTAGTTCATATGTTCCTTTTTCAACAAGGAGACATGCTGCCAATAACTTTACATAAGTGGGATGATCAACAAATCAATTAATTAGTTATACAACAGACCTCATTGGTCAAAAGAAACTCAACTGAGTTTAAATTTACAGATTTTATTAATTGTTTCATTCATCCATTTGCACAACTTCTTAATATCAAGAGTGAACCTAGAATCAATTCGAAGATAAAAAGGGTCCTACATTTGAGTGACCAAGCCAAAACCGGAAACTAGTATCTTTACCATAAATATATAGAGATAAGGGTATATGGTTGTGAGATAGCTCCTTATAAGTTGCCTAAATATGTTCCAATGAATTTTCTCTTTGGAATATATAAGACAAATGATTAACATGGATGAGCTTCATTTTGTTTTAGGTAAGAGGAAGTATCAATTTAAGATCAAGTCCCAAGTGGGACCTTTTATATGTAATACTAGAGTAGTAGGAATTGAAGCAGATTCAATTCTAAAGCAGATGGAATTCCAACCAAGCTTTACCTGGTCATATGACCCATATAACATAATCTCTAATTTAAGGGTGGAACTCAAAACAACGCCTTATAATCAAACTCCCAGACCAGAGATTGAGAAATACAGGAATCAAGAACAATGGGAGGAGAACACACTTTAGGAAGCAGAAGAGAAAATTCTACCTACTTCTACCCTCCAGACTCCCATTTCTCAAAGAAAACAGGAAAAGAGGATGAGAGAAGAATCATCATCTTCAACAAAGACTGCAAAAGAGCTTATTATCTATCAGAAGAAACAAAAGATTGATCCTAAAGATACCACTGTTTAGGGTCAAAAAGAGCCAATAATTATTAATTTGGATGATTCACAAGTTTCTACAAGATCAGAGGAAAATGTCCTTAATACTCCATCCTCTTCTTCAACTTCACATAATCTATTAGAGATTACATAGTCAACAAGAGTAAATGAACAAGATGAACCCAATATTTTCACTACTTTTCTGGAAATTAAGCAAAATAATGAAATTCTTAAGGCCAATGTCTATGCTCAATTTTGGAAGCAGACATCTACTTCACAACATAGATTGTTGACATCATTTGATAGTGAAAAGGGAAGGATGAAAATGAAATTCTTACAGGCCCAAGTGCCTTTTCCAAATACTTCCTTAGACTATAAGAAAACCATATTTTATTTTGATGAAAAGCAAATACATCCTATTGACCAAATGGAGATGCATAGACAATGTGGAGAGATGCTTTCCTCCACTATGACTAACACTTCCATGGCACTCTCAAAGTTAATAACATCTCTTTCAAATGCGCAGTCACAATTGAAAATAGAGAATATATCCTCCTTAGCAAAGGATAATAGGATGATATCATTAGAAGATTTAGTGATCAAGATTGTGTATGATACCGCTGATGTTAAAGTTGTATAGGACATCATCAATAAAAAGAATTCAGACATTACAATGCTTTGGAAGTAGCTCAAAGTAACTTCTACAGAGGATCCTCAAACCAAGGAGATAGAAGAAAGCAAGCAACATAAAGAAGAAATGCTCAAACAAATCGTTGAGCAGAATATACAAATAAAGAAGATGGAGGAGAAGATAGAAAGTTTGCTCAAGAAAAAGGAAGAGTCTATGCAATTGGCCATAGCTCCAATCACAACTATACCCATCACAATTGTGGGGACAAATGGAGAATCAATATCAGGAACAACAAAATGTACATCAACAACAAGTGATCTAAATAAAGTCATACAGGAATTGTCTCTCCAGAGATAGGAAAATGAAAAACTGCAGCTGAAATTCAAAAATCTGGAGGCATAGAAAATAAAGAATGACACTCTCTATGTAGAAGAGATGTAGAAGACCCGCAAACTGACCAGGAAGATTGAATAGTTGGAAAATGAGTCACTAATGGCTCAAAGCTTGGCCCAAGCCATGGAAAACATTTGGGAAAATATAAGTCAAGCTATAACTGAAGTTTGGCCCTCCATACAAATTATTTTTGAACAAGAAGAGCTTATTACTAAATGCCAGACAACTAAAGTCAGAGCAGCACTTAAACAAAAACCAGATAAGGCCACACATATGATTAAAGTGCTGAATTCAAAAATTAGAGTTGAATTAGAAGAGATTCATATTACAGATAGAACATAAACCATTTTAGAGATTAATAAATTTGAGCAGAAGAAGAATCTATGACTCAGTTGGAGACAAAGTGCTAGATTTTGAGAACTGTTGTCCAGAGATTTCATTTTAAGTTCAAATTGGTTAATCAAAGAGGATTTCTAGGACTAGTAGCACCAAATGATAGATTGATCAGTTTGGAGGAATATTGCAAAAAGCTTTATACAATTGCAACTGATAAAGCCAAATTTGCAGGTATCAAAGATCATCTTATAGGGAAGGCTTTCTTAGAGTCTTTAAACTTTGATTTAATGATCAAGCATGAAATTAAACATATCTTTTTCAATAAGCCTAATTTTGAAAAGTATACCGAGGTGGATGAAGTTTATAGAAAATTAATTAATCTTTCTATACCAAGTGAAGAACAATGGGATCACTTGTGTGAAATCATTGAGTAACTTTCACCTCCAATTGACAAACAACGAGGCAGCGCATGTTGGAGCGAGATCATCAACAACTTCCTTGAAGATATTGCCAACAAATCAACAGTTTTTGGATTCCTATATTTTTGTAATTTGTTAAAGAGAAAATCAAGTGTTTTTGTATAAATAACTCCTTATTCGAGTTATTAAGGGTTGAACCCTTGGATGAGCTTTTCAAAGCATAATTGTAATGAAACTAGAGATTTGCTTCGAATTAATGAAAGGATTTTGGATTTGCCTCAAATAGTTTGTCTCCTAGTGAGTCTTTCTCATGTTTTCATTTCATTATTTTATCCTTCATATATTTAAGTTTTAATGAAGAACTATGGGTAAGATTAAACTGAATATCAATCTATCTTAAATCCCTTGTGAAGTTATAATCAATATTAGAGATTAGTTTATAAAACTATATGTTATTATAAACTCCTCTACATTTATAAATTGTCACACCCATATTCATAGAATTAAATACATTTTGTTTGGCCCGTAAACATTGTTTACTTGCATTCTATCTTATAATTAGCTAAATACTTAGTTTGAATATTTAGTGAGTTATAACTTTTTCAACTCTGCTATTCATGCAATTATAAATCAATTTACTGTTTAGAGACAAAGAATCAACCCTTCATTATATTCAACATTGTTAAGGTTTAAGCACATGTCTATAGCTATTCATAACATTGGTCATCAAAACACTTAAAACAACAAAACATTTTAGATGCTCTAGCATAATTAATTAACCTAGAATAATGTCATAGGACAACATCATATTGGTGCCATTGTCAGGGAATGAAAATTGATGTATTTTTCCCTAGGACAATGGTAAAACTTTTCCTTTAAGGTGAATAAGGGAATAGTAGGTTAAAATATTTCCCCTGGCGACTTCACAAACCCAAACTGGCTCCTTCAAGACATACGAGGTCTCATTCTGACTCTAAAATTGTTTCTCCATTATCTCATTCAGAGAGACTAGTAAGAGAAGCCTCTTTAAGGAGACTCGAGGCTTCTACCTGTTCTTTTGTACCCTTACAACCTGAGGATATTTCAGCCTCTCATCCCTTTAGGTTTGTACCATCTCCATTAGATTTGGTCGACTTAACACCTAGGGTTTTAGAACTACTATCCAAAGGAGTTGATCAGCAGTAAATTTTTTTAGCCAATTCATTGGAATCATATAAAATTCCTAAAATACTTTCATATTCACCCAAGTTAGTGTTGAGCCGTGTAATAGGTATGTATTTACTCTTGATTACACTGCCTTTTTCCTCTTTTCTTATCCATTTTGTGCCATGATATAATAACATATTGATAGGATTTTGATAAGGGATGAATGAAACTTCTCTTGATACGATTTGACCATCCAAACTAACTCTCATTGCTTTTTATGCAGAAAAACAGCAAATGGAATGGTTGTTGTTCTAAAATCGGAACAACAAAAGCTAATCAAGGGAAATGAGGCGCATTGTGTGCAGTTGAACCAAGGAACGAATCAAGAAGATTAGCGCAAGATGAAAAAATTGTCTGAAGATAACATTTAGTTGTGAATCCCTCAGGATCTCCTGATCTGGAGGGATCACATTTATCTTTTCCTTTTGACTATAAAGTGGAAAACTGAAGATCGAGATCTCTCACCTTTTACATCATTTGTAATTTTAATTTATAGAAGCGTGATTCTAAAGAACGAGATCATATTGTAAAGACAAGTGAATTTGATGATTAATATATAATTTGCGTTGTTGTTCACTCAGATACTCTGAAGTAGCTAAGCAGTATTCGCTGGTGGCTAGGGCCCAGTCTCTGGTGGATCTTATTGTTGTTCCTTGTTTTATACTTTTTCATTTCCTGCAAGTTTATTCTACTTTACAGCTTTGCAGTTGATTTACTTTCGTTAATTTGGATTTCTAGTATTCATTTCATTAATGCGCAATTCTAATTGGTTTTATTTATTCATGTTGTGGATTGAATTAGTCATTAGTTAAAGAATCATTTCTGGTTAATTAAAGGATAAAGTGTTATTAATTAGATCAAATGCTTCCCTTCTATCCAATAGTTTAAGTCTAGCTGAAAGAGCTTAGTTAATGCTACGGTGCTGTTGGTTGATTATCATTCGAAGTGGTTGATTAAGATTGAATTATGGTTTTGTTTGAGATTGAGTCCTGATGCTTAGATGAATTACTTCCCTTAAAGTTACAAGCTTGAGATTTATGATTGCATCCATTTACTCTTGTATTGAATTTAATAACTTATTTTAAAGCATTACTCTCTGGATTTATAGCTTGCACATATTGTGTACACTCTTGGAATAAAAGGACTTACCTAGGTTGATAATTAATGTGAGGTAATTAGGAGTTTTAAAAGACACCTTTTAGCACCCAACATTTTGGCACTGTTGCCCGGGAGAGTGTTGCCATTTTACAAAGAGTGATGTATGTTTGATGTTTTTCTCTTGAGAGAGAATTTTGTACTAAAAACAAAAGGTAAGAACTTGCGTAACGAGTGAGTAACATGCTCACTCCTTTGCCCACTTTCCAGCTGAATTGCGTAGAAATTTAAGGTAGAAATGAATGTTTGTATTTTTGTACGAATGACTAAGAAGAAAAGACCAGAAAAAGATATAATTCCTCCTCCCAAACCTGAAAAATCTAAGGGACCGGTGACCCTTTGACGATCAACCTTTATTGAAGAAATCATAAGAAAAGCTTAGTCTCAGTCATGAGTAGGACCCCGAACTGTTGCTACCAGACATCCTATTATCTCCCTTCAGGCCACAGGATCACCATCTGTAGCTAACGCTGAGATTCACCATAAGATTGAAAGGTCGAAATAGAGTTTTCAAGATATTGAAAATTCACAACCACCCTTCACAAGAAGGGAATTCTTGCAACCTCTGTGAAGGAGAAGGAGAAATAGGTAATGCTGAAATTAAATCATCAAAACCTAGATCTTCTAAAGTAGTGTTCCGAATCGAGGTAGAGTTGTTAGAGTCATTCCAACCTCTTCTGGACATCCTAGGAACAACTCTACAGCTCCAGAGATCCCTAAAGGATATTGGCATATTTTTGACCAAATGGATAATAATCAGCAACGACCCCAAACCTCTATGTTACAATACCCTATTGTTGACACATCTGTCAATGCCCCCATGAAAGCTATCCCATTATAGAATATTCCTACCTTTCATGGGCTAACTTCAGAAGATCCCGATGCATTCCTTTTTGAATTCGATGTCCTGTGTAGGGGTTATGATTACACTACCGACCCCCAGAAGCTGAAACTGTTCCCCTCTACTATGAAGGGAGCAACTCTGCGTTGGTTTATGGGACTTGGTGGAGGTACCATCAATGACTGGGACCAAATGAAAACATCCTTCCTTAAAAAATACCAAGATTATTGCCAAACTAGAGAACTAAAAGATGAAATCTTTCAAATGGTAGCTAATCCTAACGAGACTCTGGAAGAATACGTGGAGCATTTCCAATATAATCTGCAAAGATTTCCTTATGCAAATCTACCTAATAATTTTCTAAAAACCATGATGATTAAAGGTATGAAAGACTAATGGGTAGAAACACTGAATATAATGGGTAAGGGCGACATTTATCAAGAAGATTATGACAATATTATAGACTTGTGCATCAGGTGCTCCAGGGGGAGTATAAGGTTTAAACCAGCTGGACACGATGCGATCACCAGAAACAACAAAGCCTTTGGAGGAAGTATTACACGAGTTGAAATCAGAAATCTGTTGGAAGATTTCAAGACTGATATCCTGGGGACCTTGACGACACAATTGGATATCATACAAGCTAAAGGAAAGCAGGCCAAAGCAGAACAAAACCTGGCTATTTTCTGTCCCCATCATAGAAATAAACACAGTCACAAATAATTCCCACTAGATATGATACAAACATGTGCCATATGCATTAAGGAGCATGCCACAAAAAGTTGCCCATCTCTCCCAGAATTAAAAGCAGTCTTCAAGGAAGTAGAAGAAGAAGTGGAACTAGTATATCTGCTGAACCAGTGTCGTCAATGGCAAGCACATCAGACAAGTATGCTTACCGATCCATCTTCATTCTTTCCTCCCTCGCAATATAATTCTCAACAATATTCAGGGGCAGCATGGCAAAACCAACCACCTTTTTCTACGTGGCCACCTCAAGAATTTTTTATGCCACCATGGCCCAACCAGTCAAATCCAAACAATAATTGACCAAATCCCTCTTACCCTCCACCATTCTGGTAGAACAACCCCTATTCATCTCAATGGTCCCCTTCCACCTCACAAAATCAGAACTGGCAATCAAATTGGAAAAGGTCCACAAACTAGCCTATGGGGACAGTTCCTCTACCTCAACCAACTTTACTAGCACCTTACATGTTGCAGTAGAATCCTCAATCTAATAGACGACTGCAAATCCTAGCTCAACCTAATCCAAACCCTAACAATAGACCAATATAGTCAGTACAAATCATTGAGTGTCTGGACCCTGAAGCTGAGTTGAGAGAGTGTAACGAACTCAAGTTAAGATCTGGACGTGTAATCACTCCAAACGAGGATAAAAATCTGCAACCTAAAGAACCGCACCCAAATAAGGCTTTGACTGTAGATGATCAACAAACAAAACAAGGGGAAGATACAGCCAGGCAAAAAAATCCCGAACAAATCATAACTACTTCCCCCCTATTCCCAGAAAGATTGATGATACAATGCCCAATTAAATATCCCGAATTTGATCTTCTGGGTGAACTCAAGAATATATGTATAAAAATACCCCTCCTCCAGGCTATTCAAGACATTCCAATATATGCCCAAACTATTAAAGAATTGTGTATAAAGAAGTCTGTGATGCAAGAAAAAAAAACCCCAACTGTCCATGTTGTCAGGACTTTGTCTGATTTATTACTAGACAAAGAGACACCTGTAAAATATGAAGTCCTAGGAAACCCCATTGTCACAGTAGAGATAAATGGCCGCTCTTTTCCCAATGGTTTAGTTGATTTAGGGGCAGCCATTAACATTCTCAGAACAACAACTTGCGAAACACTTGGCATCACAACCTTGGAACCAACAACTACCTTGTTGGAACTTGTTGACCACTCAGTCATTAGGCCAGAAGGAACATTACCAGATGTGATGGTTTCTGTAGACACTTGGGAATATCCGGCAAATTTTTTTATTATTAACCCTAGGAACCAGCTAGATGGACATCCTTTAATTTTAGGAAGGCCTTGGTTAGCAACTGTTGATGTTTATATCAACTGCCGACCAGGTAGTATGACCACAACCAAGGGGAATGATGTGAAGAATCTAGCCTTATACCCTCCTACTCAACCAAGCCTAACCATTGTAAAAACTAGGAAGCAACCTGTAACATATTTAATAGAAAATATTCGATCACCATTAACTGTGGTAGATTCCCTTGAATTTAAAAACCAAACAAAAGATGATGTCATTAATAATTTTATCAATCATCCTGCTACAATGTCTAGTTTGAAATGTCACATGATTAAAGTAGTCCTTGACAATGAAATTGAAGAAGATTCCCTGAGAGATATCAATTACCAACCAATACCAACAACCATTGTCTATAATAGCAAACCTATTGAAATCGAGCCAGGGAAGATCCTGAATATTAACAGTGATTTGAGTGATGCCAGCAACATAAACTTATTCAAGTCCTTAGGAAATATAAAGGAGCTTTTGCTTAGGATTACCCAGATATGAAAGGGATTGACCCTTAGCTATGTATGCACCACATTTACACTGAAAAAGATGCAAGACCCATTCGACAACCTCAGCATAGATTAAATCCTCACCTAAAGGATATTGTTAAAGAAGAACTTCAAAAAATATTAGATGTGAATTTTATCTCTCCTATATCTGACAGTAAATGGGTTTATCCATTAGTAGTGGTCCCCAAAAATAATGGGAAGTGTCGGATATGCGTTGACTATAGAGAACTCAACAAATAAATGCAAAAAGACCATTTTCCCCTTCCATTCATCGATCAGGTCCTAGATACATTGACAGGGAAGAAATTCTTCTCTTTCCTGGATGGCTTTAGTGGCTACAACCAAATTTAGATTGCACCTAAAGACCAGGATAAAACTACTTTTACTTGCCCATGGGGAACATTTGCTTACAGGGTATTACATTTTGGATTGTGCAACACACCTACTACATTCCAAAGAGCTGGACTCAGTATTTTTGCAGACTTGATAAAAGAAGGATTGGAAGTATACATGGACGATTTCACACCCTATGGAGATGACTTTGAATAGCCATTACAGACATTGGGGAAAGTCTTCGAACAGTGTATCACTACTAGGATATGCTTAAGCCACGAGAAGTGCCATATGATGATGATAGAGGGCTTGATCCTGGGTCATTTCATTTCACCAACTGGAATTCAGGTAGATCCAACAAAAATATAGGTAATCCTCTTATTAGCTACTCCCTGCACTCAAAAAGAGGTGCGCAGTTTTTGGGATTTAGAGGATATTATCGTAGATTTTTGAAGAGATTCTCATAGATTGTTGCACCATTATATGCCCTAACAGGAAATGCTGATTTTATATGAACTGAAAAATGTGGCATTGCCTTTACAGACTTGAAACAACTACTATCAAAAACACCAGTATTACAGGGGCCGAATTGGGATATACCATTCCAGATTTCATCAAACACGTCAAGTTTAGATGTTGGAGTAGTTCTTGGCCAAGAAGACAACAAGAAACCCTACGCTATATATTACATTAGCAAAAACTTAACTCCTACTGAGTTGAACTATACAGTAATAGAGAAAGATTTTTTAGCTATTATTTATGCTATTAACAAATTCAAACACTATATAACTGGATACCCTGTAGTTCTGTATACTGATCACTCTGTTATCAAATATTTAGCTAATAAACCCATTACGAATGAAAGAGTGACACGTTGTTACTACTTTTGCAGGAATTTGACATAACTATAAAGGATCGACCAGGGAGAGAAAACCTTGTGGCAGATTTCCTCTCCCGAGTGCCAAGAACAAATGATGCAATGACGGTAGAATACCAGTTTCCGGATGAACATCTACTTGTTGTGGCTATAAAAACAACATGGTGCGCAGATGTGGTCAATTATTTAGCAATAGGAAAACTACCCAAACATCTGACACCTGGAGAAAGGAAATTAATAGTGCAGCGCAACACTCAGTTCTCCTGGATCAAAGGATACCTTTTTCACACAGGGGGTGATATGCACATCCGTAAGTGTATTAGGGAAGACAAAATTTATGATATCTTAAAAGCCTACCACGATGGACCTTGTGGTGGAAATTTTGCAGATCGCAGAACTAGACATAAAATTTTGCAAATGAGCTACTACTAGCCCATGGTTTTTAAGGATGCTAAGAAATTTTTCTAGGCATGCGATAGTTGCCAAAGGAGGGGCTGCCCTAACCAATCTGATGAGATGCCCCTGCATCCTCAACTGGTGATAGAACCATTTGAAAAAAGGGCATTAGATTTCGTCAGGCCAATCAACCCACCTTCCAATTAGAAACCATATATATTGGTTGCAAAAGAATACGTGACTAAATGGGTGGAGGAAGTAGCATTACCAAGAGCGATAGAGGAAACAGTGAATAATTTTCTTTTCAAAAATTTTGTGCGATATGGCTTACCCAGAGAGGTAATTACTGATGGGGGGCCACAATTTGTAGGCCACAAGATTGCTGCTACACTGAAGAATCATCACAGTATTCACAGAATTACCTCTCTATATCATTCGTAGGCGAACGGGCAGGTGGAGAGTACCAACAAAGTAATTGAAGATATGCTAATGAAGAAAGTCTCATTGCACAGAAAGGATTGGGTGACTCGACTACCAGAGGCCTTGTGGGCATATCATACGACTTGGAGGAACACAACTAGATACTCCCCATATCAGCTAGTATTTGGTACGAAGCCCATTTTTTCCATAGAATTTGAGATACAGACACTAAGGATAGCCTAGGAAGTGGGACTGGATTTAACTGAAGCCCAGATTAACAAACTACAACAAATAAATGAATTAGATGAAATTCGGCTATTGGCTCTACAACATATTGTACTCATTCAACAAAAAAGAGCCAAGTGGCATGATTCCCTAATTAAGAAAAAGACATTTCATGAGGGTGACTAGGCTCCGCTTTACGATTCCAAGTTTCAAGACTTCCCTAGTAAATTGTCACGCTAAAGTTGTCAAAGAAAAGAGGTGTTGCTAATGGTCATTCTTCTTCCTCCTCTGTTGTCTGCTGATGGTTTCTTGACTCTAGATCTGATGTTGTTGTTGTTGTTGTATGGTCATCTTTCTTCCTCCTCTGTTGCCTATTGAGGTGTCTGTGACTGTAGATCTGATGCTGCTAAATGGACAGAGGGAGTAGGAGTGTGTGTGGATGTAGGGATGATGGTAATGGATGAGGTGAGGGGTTAGATCATGTCTAAAATGAATTTTGGGGATCTAACCAATCTACCAGTCACGGGATCTTGTGGAAAACACAATTTTCACTTGAATTGGAGCAATGAAGTGAAAAACAATGGAATTTATGGAGGCATGCATGGTAAGGAGTGGAGGAGATGAACAAATGTGAGGCAGGGCTCCCTTTGGATCTTCCCTTTACACCCTGATTGTCTTTCTCATCCACTTGCTAATAACAATTGTGTTTTTTTTCTTTTTCTCTTATTATTATTATTATTCTTAACACCTAGGCTACCTCAGAGAGGTTTTTAGCCTAGATATTTGCCCTGGGTGCCTCAAGGAAGGTTTTCACCCATGGATCTTCTTTTTATTTCCATTTTTGTCATCCTTGGGCCAGCTCATGGAGGTTTTCAAACCAAAGATGGGACTCAGGCCCCTCATGGAGGTTTTCACTTGAATCCTTATTCTTTTTTCTTTCCTTTTTCAGTGACCTGATGAGGGAGGAGTTGAAACTTGCTCCACCATCATCATTGCCTTATTGATACTATCAACAAACTCTTGTTTAGATAAAGGCGTCTTGTACATTTTCAATCTATGTCCATTAACTAGTAATGGAATGGCTTCTTCATTTATAGTTCTGATCTACATTGAACCATTGTCATGGCATCTTTCCACCACATAAGTTCCAAGCCATATTGTCCTTAGCTTTCCCTTGAAGTATTTATACCTAGAGTCATATAACAATGCCCAGTCTCCTTCTTGAAATTGCTTCTTCTTAATATGCTTGTCATGCTAGATTTCCCTATGAAGCTGAACTATCTCTGTATGGAGGAGGGCCTGCATTCTGAATTCATCCAAGCTATTTAAATGTAACAATCTTTCTTTTTTTGCATGACTGAGATCCAAATCTAGTTGGGCTGCCATCCTTAATATATTATATTCAAATTCAATGGACAACAAAGACTTTTTCCCATAGACCAGCTCACATGGTGTAAATCTAGTGGTAGTCTTCCATGTTGTATTATAGTCCCAGATGGCCTCAAATAGTTTTTTTCCCCAATCCTTTCTATTGTTATTCACTACCTTGGTGAGTATGTTCTCCATTGATTTGTTGGTCACCTCCACTTGCCCATTAGCTTGTGGATGATAAGGAGTGGAGGTCCTATGCTTGATTTTGTGATGCTTGAGTAGTTCTTTAATCATGCCGGAGGTAAATTGGTTGCCTCGGTCTGTGACTAGCTCTCTAGGGTACCCAAATTTGTAGAATATATTCTCCCGTAGGAGCTCAACCACCTTCTCTTCTATTGTTGCCTTAATTGCCTTGGTTTCAGCCCACTTAGTCAAGTAATCAGTGTACACAATAATGTATTGTTTTTGCCTTGAAGGAGGATTGATAAGCCCAATGAAGTCCATGCCCCACTTGTCAAATGGCTCGAAAGTCACTTGAGTTTGTACGGCCATTTCATCTCTTAGAGTAGGCTTTCCCATCCTTTGGCACCGATCGCACTGAATAATGTATGTTTTAACATCCTGATGAAGAATAGGCCAATAATAGCCTACTTGCAGCACTTTGAATGTTGTCATCTTTGCTGCAAAGTGACCTCCACAAGGCCTATCATGACAGGTGACAAGGATGTCAAAAATTTCCTCTTCCATGACACACCTTCTCAAGATTTGATCTAGGCCCAGTTTGAACAGGTTGCCCCCAATTTAGGTAAAGGGGGAACTTTTCCTGATTATCTTGCTCTTTTCTCTGGAGGGCAGGTTTGGTGGGAATTGTGTTGATACCAAATAGTTTTCTATATCAGCAAACCATGGGGAGAGAACTGAAATAGAAAACAAATGCTCATCTGGTAACTGATCATCCACCATTCCTTCTTCACCTGTAGGCAGATTCATCCTAGATAGAAATTTAGCAACAACATTCTCCTTACCAGGCTTATCAACAATAGTTAGATCAAATTGTTGTAATAAAAGTAACCATCTTATGATTCTAGAATTTACATCTCATTTGTTCATTAAATATTTAATTGCAACATGATCAATATGCACAAATTTCTGATAGCCTGTAATGTAATGCCTAAACTTTTTCAATGAATGCACGATAGCCAGGAGTTCTTTTTCAATCACAGTGTAACTTAACTTAGCCTTTGACAGGTTTTTACTAGTAAAATAGATGTCATAGGGCAATTTCTCCTCTACTTGACCTAAGGCTACTCCTATGGCTTTGTGTGAGGAATCAACATGAATATGAAAAGGGATGGCCCAGTTTGGGCCTCCGAGAATTGGTGCAATTGTTAACTTCCCCTTTAGAATGTCTAAGGCCTCTTGATATCTCTTTGACCATATAAATTCAGAATCTTTCGCCAACAACCCAAACAAAGGAGAGGCCAAGTTGCTAAATTCCTTTATGAACCTTTTGTAGTATCTAGCTAACCCTAAGAAAATCCTGACATCTATATACTTTTGTGGAGGTGGGACCCTTTAAATGATGGCTATTTTGTTTGGGTCCACCTGTAGTCCTTGCTGAGATATGGAATGGCCTAGCACAGTCCTTTCAGTCATTAAGAATTCACATTTTTCTAGACTAAGAGACAGGTTCATTTCAATGCATTTGCATAATACTTTGCCTAGGTTAGTTAGGGATTCTTGAAAATCACAACCATAAGGTGTAAAATCATCCATATAGATCTCTACAACATCATGTACTAATTCAGCAAAAATACTCAAGATTTCTCTCTGGAAAGTGGCAGGAGCATTGCATAAGCCAAAAGGAAGGACCCTATAGGAAAAAATGCCCCAAGGATAGGTGAATGTGGTTTTATCCTAGTCTTCTAAGTAGATTTGGATTTGGTTGTACCCACTGAATCCATCTAGGAAAGAAAAGAACTTCTTCCCTATCAAGCCATATAGCACTTGGTCAATGAAGGGTAGGGGAAAATGGCCCTTCTTTGTGGTTTGTTCAACTCGATATAATTAACACAAATCCTCCACTTACCATTATTCTTGGGAACTAACACTAAATGAGAGACCCACTCATTGTCAGAGATAGGGTAAATGAGCCCTGCATCTAACAGTTTTTGCACTTCTTCTTTGACTATGTCTTTAAGGGCTGGATTCATTCTCCTTTGTGGTTGCCTGACTGGCTTGCAAACTTCCTTGATGTATATGTGGTGAATACACACTAAGGGGTGTATTCCCTTCATTTCCTTCTAGCTCCAAGCGAAGGCTTCTAGGTTTTGTTTCAATAGATTGCGTAGCTTTTCCTCTTCAAGAGCAGAGAGAGATGGGTTTATTTTCAAAGTTTTATTTGTGCCAAATTCTATGGTTTTGAATTCGAGTGGGTTGGAATTGGCTAAGCATAAGTCAATTTGATGATTGTTCAGCGTTTCCTTTACTTCTTCTTCTAATGGTAATGAACTAGGAGTTGGACTTTGGAGCTGGTGTTCAATTAAGTCATCCTCCTCTTGTTGTTCTCCTCATATGATTGCTTCCAAAGCATAAAGTTGGGTAGAATAAATCTCATATTCTTCCTCCTCCTCCAACCTGTAGAAGCCCCAAAAATCGGGTCAGCAACAAAGGGGGATACCCGCCTGGTTCAGACCTTGGTTGGCAGCTCCTTTTCCGTTTGGTATAACGAGTCTGACTGGGGATATGGGACCAGTTTCCCAATTCAAGTCTGTGTGTGAGAAAGATTGATGTTTCTAGTTTAACAGTTCCTAATTAAGATGCTATAATTCTAACTTTAATCTAATGACATGCAATTGTATTCTAATAAAACAAAAACTTCTAAGTCTATACTAACCCGAGATGTAATCTTTCTTCTGTGTGATCTAAAATGATTTCAAATAACAATCGGTAATAAAGATCATTCAACTGTTATAAGAAAAGAATTCAATATAGATAAATCACTTTACATAAAAAGTTAGGTGAAACAGTTGTGAAAAACATATCACACAGTAAGCTATTCATATATCAAGCAAAAATAAATGGCTATCACCGTACAAAAATCCCAAATGATAACTCAGGAATTCACACATTAACATATAAACAACTAAACTTAAATATCGCTTTAACACAAAAGATAGAAATAGTTAAGAGATAGAAGTATCATTTATAACTAGTTCTACTCATGAGCTTCAAGCGATAACGATTTATCTCTTCTTAATCCAGCATCCACTAAGAGTACAGAAGTGCAACATTAGTAGCAAATATCAAATGCAAAAATCAATAAATCTTGTTCCATTCATTCATCAAAACCTCCTCGGAGGGTGCAAAAGTGCATGTTCTGAGAACAAGTTTTTGATAAATTTCTGGACCCTTCTCTAAATGCATGAGAAGGGTTTAAATACTACTAACTACATCTAAAAATAACTTATTTACAAAAATACAGGATACGGTTTAAATGACCGTCCTTTCTATAGACAAAATAAAGCAAAACTGTTTCTAAAATTAAATCTAATATCTAACTATTTCTATATCTGATCCTTAGCATCGCAAGCATGCATTCAACGTTTGATTGCGAAAATTCGGTTAGCCGACTTCAGCCTTTAACTGTGCTGCAAAAACGGAATTGGCAAGAGTTTGTGCCACATCTTCAGCAGAACTGATGATGCTTTTGAGAGTAATATACTGACTGTCTGCTTTCACTAAATACTTTTGAGGATATTTCTGACCATTACCGCTGATTTTCAGATTCAAAATTTACTTTTTATCTTTAACACACCTTTTTCCGAATTTTGGGACTTACAAGTAGCTGAGCAATTAGAAGCTTTCCATTTTGAGAAGTTTTACCCAGAGATGCACGATTGCGCTAATCATGCATCGAAAACTGCCTCTGTTTCTTAATCTTGGCTTCCTTGTTGCGATTTTCGCCTCTTGCGTGCTTTCTTGTAGCGGATGTAAAGTTGAAATTTTGTGAAAATAATGATTCCGAGAGCTCTTGACCTTGAGTCTTAAACTGTCTGTTTTTTATGTCAGTGTTGTCTAGTACCCATTTAACCATGTCTGTATAGGGGATAATCTTAGGCCTCGTCGCTAGCTGGTATAGGAACAAACAAGCTAAGTCTGCAACTAATGCTTAAAAAGAATTTTGTGAGCCTGCAGTGATCGTAACCCCCATCACCTTAGGATTCTGTTTCTCAAGTAGATTATACATGCCTTTCCAAGTGGAAATACCCGCGTCTCTATTGCATGCTGTGTCTGTGTACAAAGGTGTCATTTCTTTAACTTCAGACATCAGAGCCTTGCCTTTCTTCTCCATAGTTTCCTGTATACTTCTTCGTATAATTCTTTGCTTTTGTTCCTGCAGTTTACAAGTGAGCTGAGAGTAATAATAAGAAATAATAACAGGAAAGCATTAAAATGCCAAAGACACGCAAAAGTGTATTGCCTTACGTGAACTAGTTTCTAGATAAACACAAAACTGTATTTCATTAACAACTGGCAACTACCTCATTAATTAGCTTTAAAGCGCATAACCATGTCTCGTTTTATGAAACAGTTTTGGAAGAGTGAGCCGAGAGATTTTGCGATGGAGTAATTTTGCGATTTGCTTCGCAATATCGTAGATCACTGTATTGCATTATCGCAAGATCGCAATATCGCACTGTCATTCTTTTGTAAGATCGCTTTGTCACTCTATCACGATATCACAATATCGCATTGTTGCAACATCGCGTAATTGCAGTATGTGCTTATTTTGTGTTAATGTATTTCTTGTGATGTGCGATTTTATGATATGCATCATCACATATCAGCGTTTTCTACGGTTTTCCAGCAGAAGTGCGTTTGAAAGCATGCGATGTGATATTTGTTTTTCATTATGTAATCTCGCATCGCAATATCGCATACTTAGAGTTTGGCTTGTAAGAAGGCATCCTGTTATCCTTTCTGCGATGCAATATTCCTTAAGGAGTGACTTTATCTTTCCTCACCATGAAACTTAAGCTTTTTTAGATTTTGCAAAGGTTTTTTCCTAAGTTTATGATGGTGAGGTTTATTATAAAGGAAATGTTAGCACTAATTCATTTTTAAATTTTTTTACTAAGGGTCCCCACTTATTTAGTATTAGTAATAACGCTAAATAAGAAGGGGAGTTGTTGGTGGCCACAACAATTGGCAATTCACTTGGAAGAACCAGTTATCTCTGTCTTTCTTTTGAATTTTCTAAACTTCCAAAACAGAAAATTTTCCAAAAAGTTAAACTTTATTATAGAAAGATAAAGTACATTATGCTTTAACCTGTCAATGACATTTTGTTTCAACTATTTTCAACTTTGATTATTTGATTCCTCAAGCTAGTCCTTTTATTTCAATTAGTCATTACTTGGTTTATAAAGATAAAACAAAGTCTTCTCCATAAAGCAGTTTTAGATATGCTCATTTGTCGTAGGTAGAGCCTCTGCTGCCAGCAGGCGTTCATAGCCTTGACAGGGTTACCCGTTACCCAGCAATGATCTTGTATCCTACTTAAAGAAACCTACAACTCTCAAAGAAGAATCCACATCCACACTTATTGCTTTGATTTTCTTTTACTCTTAAAGAACAATGTCTTGGTTTGATAGCCAATTTATGACACAGTCTTTCACTTGATTTATAACTTTGTTGAACAATCTAGCTTGTGATGAGACCTCTTGCCTTTTGATTGCAACAATATTGAGTCATTTCCCTGTTGTGGTATGCAGTATTGGCAAAGTCAGCAAGTTATAATATTTGTGATTATGATAAGCCGGCTCGTGATGAGACCTCTCACTCTTTAAGATAAAGTGTATCCTTGGATTGTTCCTCTGAAAATTGTGATTTCCTTAGTAGGGAGGAATTCATTGTTTCCTTAAGATAGCTTTGGATGACAATAGTAGAGTTTTTTTGGAAAGAGTTGTTCTACAGAGAATCTTTATTTTGTTATTGATACCTTTCATTGCACTGATATAAAACAATTTCTCACTAAAGGTTGTTTTCATCAAATTTTATGAAGTTGAAACTAGTATCATATCTAGGCTAGAGTCTTTAACTGTATCTTTCAATAATAAAGATCAATTTTCTAAAATATTTGCTATTTATACAAGCGAAAGATCAAAATCTGGAAGAGAATTGGTGTCTTTTTTGTAAATGCCTAATGTAACCATTCACAACTGGTTTTATTAAAATAAAAATCTAATCTACAACATAGAAGAATGATCTTCTAAGGAAAATATTTCTTAAGGATCTATTCGTTAACAGGTAAAGAATCTCTTTTCATTGTTAAATCCTGCAACATAAAAGTGGACGGACCTATAACTTCCACAATCTGAAAAGGACCAAGCCACATTCGTTGAAATTTTGTATGTTTCCCTTTTTCCTCATGGGCCTTGTCCCATTTTAAAACTAGATCCCCATCTGAAAATCTTTTCTGGTCATCATGTTTGAATCAAAAGAGGATTTTACTAATGCTTGATGAGCGTGATTTCTTTTGGCCTGTTCTCGTTGTTCTTCTAACTTGATTATTTCCATTTGCCTCAGTTGTAAGGAGGAAGTTGGTACTTCATCAATATATTGAACTAAAGACAGAGAGGGAATTGTTAAATGAGTTGGGAGAACCACTTCTTTTCCATAAACTAAATTGAATGGAGAAGTGTCGATGGAGGATTCTTACGTATTCGATCTGCCCATAAAGCATATATTAAAGACTTATGCCAATTTTTATGATTTTGGTCAATTGTTCATTTGATAATCTTGATTAAGTTTTTATTTGTAGATTTAGCTAACCCATTTCCCTGTGGATAGTAATTGGTAGAATATTTAAGTTTGAAACCTCTTTTGAGTGCAAATTTAGTCATTGCATTTCCAGAAAAGTATGATGCATTATCAAACATTAAAGCATAAGGCAACCCAAACCTCGTGATTATAAATTGATCTATGAAATCAATGATATGTTCAGCATTAGCCGTCTTAAGTGGAACTACTTCTACCCATTTGGTAAATTAATCTGTTGTTGTAAGAATATATCTATGCTGCTTAGAAGAGTGAGGAATGATCTCACCTATTACGTCTAATCCCCATTGATCAAAAGGTTTCTCAATATTGACTGTCTATGGTGGCAACGATGGTTTCTTCTATCTCCTGGCAACGGTTTGGTAGACCTGACATTTCCTCATGTAATTGTGCAAGTCTTTGAATAATGTGGGCCAGTAATAGCTTGCACATAAGATTTTATGTGCAATAACATCTCCAACATAGTGTCCACCTGTTGGACCATCATTGAGTTCCTGCAAAACTTTTTTAGCTTCAGATTCTTCGAGACATCTAATGAGAACAGAATCATAATTTATTCTAAAAAGAACATTGTTCAGGAGCTGATATTGTTTGGCTTTCAACCTTAGAGCTCTTTTCTTGGTATGATCGAGGTGTGAAGGAGCATATCCATTCTTTAGATAATAAATGATATCTGTATATAATGACTCATTATCGTTTAGGCTTACCTCATACACGTGTATGTCTGTCAATGGAATTTCAGATATCAGCGATGCTCCAGCCAACATTTTGCAAAAGCCTTGACCTTTTACAATGCTTGCTGGTTTGATTTCTACATCATATTCTTGTAAGGCAGTAACCCAATTGGCTCTTTTCTCACCCACATCTTTTTGCACTAAAATATTTATAACTGCTGGAAACGGTACAATGATTTTGGTATGGGCTTTGAGTAGAAGGGGTCTGAAATATTTGATTGCTTTGAAAACAGCATAAGCTTGTTTCTCCACATCTGAATAATTTAATTCAGCGCCCTGTAAATTTGAACTGAAAAAAGAAATCGGAGCTTCTGCTTTTTCTTGATTAGCTTGAGTAAGTATCGCTGCGTATGATCTGTCAGGGGCAAATGTATATAAAATAAAAGGCTCTGAAAATTTTGGATTTGCTAAAGATGGAGCATTAATAATTGCTTGTTTGATTAGATTTAATGCTTCATATTCGTTTTGACCCCATTTGAAGATTGAGTTCTTTTTTATCATTGCTTGTAAAGGAGACACGATTCTTGAAAAATCTGGAACAAATCTTTTTACAAAGTTGATCTGACCAAGGAAAGATTGCATGGCTTTTTTGTTGTGAGGTAGGGATATTTCAGAAATTTATTTGATTATGTCAGTATCAATATGAATTCTAGATTTTGACACTATGAATCCTAGAAGTTTTCCTTCTCTTAATGCGAAAAAGGATTTTTTCAGGTTAAGTGAAATTCCATACCTGAGACAACGTTGGAAGATTTGTTTTAAATCTATAAGATGGTTGCTTCGTTTTTTGGAATAGACAGTTATATCATCCAATAGATTACCACAGACTTATTAACTAAACCTTTGAATGCAATGTCCATGGCTCTCTGAAATGTGGCACCAGCATTAATCAGGCCAAAAGGCATTTTTTGATATGCGTAGGTACCCCATTTGGTTCTAAATGTTGTTTTTAATTGATCATCAAGATGTACCAACACTTGATTATATCCTAAAAATCCATCTAAGAAGGACATTAATTCTAACCCAGCAACTGCCTGCAAAATTTGTTCCAGAGGAGGTAAAGGAAAATTATCCTTTTGGCAGGCTTTATTAAGATTTCGAAAGCCAATACAGATTCTAATATCTATGTTTTTCTTTCTAACGGGAACCATATTGGAGACCCATTTGGAATGTCAAACGGGAAAAATTATTTTGGCTTTCAATAGCTTGTTGAGTTTAGATTTGATCTAGTTTTCTATATTGGGATGGATTTTTCTCAACTTCTATTGGACTGGTTTTTCATCTTCCATCATTGGAATAGTATGTTGGATGACAGAAGTGTCGTATGTTTTAAGTTCATCATAGTTCCAAGAAAAAAAAAATTTATATTGTCTCAAAAGACAAATATATGCTAATTTTTCTTCAAGAGTTAGGCTAAGGCCTAGATTGACGTTCTGTGGTTTGGCATCAGTTCCCAGATTTACTAAGTCGTAGTTAAAAGTTGAACTTTGGAGTTTTGAATTAGTAGATCTTTTAAACCGATCTTTCAAATCATAAAGGTCTTCTAATTTGACTACCGACTTAGGTATAACATTGTTAGTGCTATCTTGTTGCAATTGTCGATCATGCTGGTCTTCGTCAATTATTTGATTGGCATAGGATCCTTCAAATGTGAGAAAACTCACGATATCAGGATCGTCGTTGAATATTCTCCAATTTGTGATGTTATCAAGAATAGAAGGTTTAAAGATTAATTCTATTGAGAATATATCTGGACTAAAATCTTCTGAAGGGATAAGTTTCGAAGCCACGTTAGCTAAAAGGTTTGCACTTGCATTCTGGAGTCTGGGAATTGATGAAATACTAAATGCTATAAAATGTTCAGTTAGATCTTGAACTAAAGATTGATAATGTTTTAAATGACCTGATAAACAATGTATAGTATTACGTACAGGTTTGACTACAATTTCATAGTCTCCAAAAACTTGAAGGTATTTGACATCTAATCCAATTGCTTTGTACAACCCTTGGACTAAAGCCTCATATTCCGTTGTATTGTTGGTGCAATCAAATTCGAGTCTGCAAGTTAACATAGTTTTATCTCCTTCTGGACTGATTAGCACGCATCCTGCTCCTGCTCCTTTGTTAGATTTAGAACCATCAAAAAATAATTTCCAAAATAAATATTTATTTACAGGACTATCTAAAAAATTGATACATTTAGAACTATTAGTTTGAGAAAAAATTTCGACTTGGGATAAAACAAAATGTTCTAAATAAGGTGATTTATGAGCATTAAAATTCCATAGGAAAGAATCTACTAAGTAATTGCTAATAATACTGTTGTTATATGCTACTGGTTCATGCTCTCCCTCTAGCTCCGTTACTATGTATTTCTGATGTCGCTCTCGTTCAAATTTTATCTGATTTGGTTTACCATTGTAGGAAACCACATGTGCGACCAGTCAGTTGCGAAGTATTCATGAAGTTTTTCTAACCAATCCCTACTAAGAATTAAGTCATAAAATTCTAGAATGTCAGCAACTAAAATGTCGATAACTTGACATACCTTTGGGTTGGATGACAGCCTTATGGTAACCTGATTTAATTTTCCAATCACTTCGACTTGCAATCGGTCTAGCTGGACTATACGCACAGCAGAATAATGCGGTTGAACATTCAATTTTGTACATATTGACTTTGGAAAAATATTCAATGAAGCTCCTGAATCCACTAAGCAATTATGCACATTTTTATTGAAAATTTCATAAGTAAGAAGAAAGGGGGGAGTATGAGATCTCGATCTACCTCCAATTAATGCAACGTCATTTGGATCAATTTTGTTAATCACATTAGTCAGAGGTCTTCCCATATCATGGGAAGCTTGAGAAATTACAGCAACAGGCAAAGGTGCAACTGGCACAACATGTAACTCTTTCAAAAGCATCTTTTGTTGGTGTTTTAACTTGCTCAATTCGTAAAGAGTGATGTTGGCCCTAGTATTTTTCATGTCTTCTAGGATATTGTACTCCATTTCATCTGAAACGATCAGTGTTTTAGATGGAGTAGATGAATTTGTTTGGACTGGGCTGGTTTGAGTCGCTTTGGGTGTTGTTTTCTTGGCTGCGACTTTATCCTTCATTGCCGAGCTTGCGCTCTTTGGCTTAGGGGTAGTTTGAGGAGGATCCAACTGATTTCTACTTCGTGTACTAACCGGGAATGCTTCTTGATCCTCTTCTTGTAGGAGGATGAAATTCCACATTCCTTGTAATTCTACAACTTCTTCATCATCGGTTTTCCCTTCAGTAGCAATTTCCTCTTCTTCTTCCTCGGATTCCACACTTGTAATACCATTGGGAGGCTTTGAATCTGTTGAAGGGTTTCTCTTAAAAGCTTTGTAGGGATTTTTTGAAGAAGTTTTTGCCACTTGTTTTTTGATGTCGACCATCTTGTTAGACATGGTCTTCAAAACTTTTTGCAATCCTTCTAAATCAAATGGATCTTTCGATTGTTTTTTCTTGGGATCTTCTTTGAAAGTAACCTTCTTTGATTCCTGTTCCTCTAACACAATTTTCTTTTCTAGGGCTATTATACGTTTCTCTACTGCTATTGCTCCTTTCATGTTTTTGCCTAAATTTGTTTTATTAGCCCTGTCCATGAAGATTGCTATGTTTTATGGTAAAGTGGTGATATACCATTCACTTCTCACTTCTTCGTTGGGCTTGGAAGCAGTAGGAATTTTGTTTAACAATTTACTGAAACGTGAATTGAAATCTTTGATGGGTTATTTTGACTGGGCCCTAAGGTTTGACAGGTCACTGAGTAGCGTCGACATAGACCTATCATCACCAAATTTAATGAGGAATTGTTCCTGGAAGATATCCCAACTGGTGATAGATCCAGATGGTAATGAAGAATACCATGATCCGGCTGTTCCCTGAAGAGTATAAGGAAAAAGTCGAACAACAAAATCTTCATTAGTAACTCCGTTAAGGTTTATAGATAGCATAAAGTTATTAATATGCTCTTTCGCTAGCATGCCTTCTTCAGGATTGAACTTAGGCAACCATTTTTCAGGATGGGCTGGCAGTTGACTCAAGTGCGCAAGCATTAAGACTGCCCTTGTGTTATTCCATGGAGATTGGGCCATCGCTGATTTACTAACGGAAGGAAGTGCAGAAGATGATCCCTGAGGTTGAGGAAATGAGGTTATTATAACTCCGGATGATTGAGAAGGAGATGTATAAATACCAGTATACGGGTGGATAATGATATGAAGTGGAGGAGTGGATGGTTGACTTCGCGATGAGGAATTTTAGATGGATGACGATGATGATGAGAGAGTCTCGCTATTGGACCCTTTATGTGATTTCCTTGCTCTTTTCCTAGTGGGTAGAGGTAACTCAGTTGGCTAAACACTAAACTTTTCGCTCTTAATCTGGTCAAAGGATGAGAAGGGTTATATTGCGAAGTCACACTGCCTTGAGATTTATCAGATCTTGGAGGAGATATAGAAAATCCTTGAAGTTTGTGAATCAAAGATTCAAGTTCAGGAGGTTCAATAGTAGATTGTTCTGAAATGTCAGGGTTTGTAGCAGCGGCTGTTGATCCTACGACTTCTGACTGTGGATTTGAAGATTCTAAATGCAATGGAGAAGTCGAGGGAGATGGTGAGGGAAATTTACTCTCAGAATGGTATTTTGATTTGGGCTTAATTGCAATTCATAGTTCTAGCCCTCCTTCTAGCGCCAAATATGTTGAAGCCCAGAAAATCGGGTCAGCAACAAGGCGGATACCCTCCCGGTCCGGACCTTGGTTGGTAGCTCCTTTTCTGTTTGGTATAGCGGGTCCGACTGGGGATATGGGACCAGTTTGCCAATTCAAGTGTGTGTGTGAGAAAGATTGATGTTTCTGGTTTAACAGTTCCTAATTAAGATGCTCTAATTCTAACTTTAATATAATGACATGCAACTGTATTCTAATAAAACAAAAACTTCTAAGTCTATACTAACCCGGGATGTAATCTTTCTTCTGTGCGATCTAAAATGATTTCAAATAATAATCGGCAATAAAGAACATTCAACTATTATAAGAAAAGAATTCAATATAGATAAACCACTTCACATAAAAAGTTAGGTGAAACAGTTGTGAAAAACATATCACACGGTAAGCTATTCATATATTAAGCACAAATAAATAGCTATCACCGTACAAAAGAGCCAAATGATAACTCAGGAATTCACACATTAACATATAAACAACTGAAATTAAATATCGCTTTAACACAAACGATAGAAACAATTAAGAGATAGAAATACCATTTATAACTAGTTCTACTCATGAGCTTCAAGCGATAATGATTTATCTCTTCTTAATCCAACATCCACTAAGAGTACAGAAGTGCAACATCAGTAGCAGATATCAAATGCAAAAGTCAATAAATCCTGTTCCATTCATTCATCAAAACCTCCTC
>APFE031069213.1:8716-27532 GCA_000404065.3 Pinus taeda | reverse complement strand
CAGGCTGCGAGGAGTTTTTGTATTCATTATGTTGTAGACCAATCATAAACAGATGGCTGCGTCCATACTGTGTCTACATGAGTCTATAATTATGATGTCTTATGAAATCATTCCTGTATCAGAATAGTTAGTCCAATAGTTAAAGTTTTGATCTGAGTATGGGAATGCCTACCTCAGCGATGATATGATCTTATACATGTATTTTGTGTTGAAAATTGCAGGTTCTGACCGGGCTCTCCACAAGATGATCCTCGAAATGATAAAGTACTCCACCCTTCCTATATGACTTAACACCCATATCTATAACAGGCTTCGTACTTTAGGGGGCAATCTGTTACACTGAAATTTTTCACCTTGACTATCTGCAGTTTATGTGGCCTCATCAATAGCCACATTGTCCTCTTTGTCAAGCCCCATACCTCTGCTCTTCATGTCAAAACTTCAAAGAGAGAGAAAGTCACTTGAAAAACATGTTTATCTCTGGGTACGCAGGTTCTCTCTACCTTTCCTGCGTGTACGCACTCCATATACATTAGACCTGCGTAGTAATACGCTCTGTATACTAAAGCTAGGGTGCGTACCCCTGTAAAGGTCAAAAGGCGCAAGTTTCACCTTTAAAAAGTTACTTGTGGTCACTTCTAGAGCCTTCAAGAAGAGTTGTTTGACATGTATTGAGCGCCTCCAGATGGTTCATGCACTCCTATGATAGAGGAGCTTATCCCATCAAGAGAGGAGCTACCCCATCCAAAAGAGGGAATATCCCATTGATGTTGGAACTGAATAACCTCCTCTAGAATACTTAAATACAGGCATTGGGCCAAAGGAGGGGAGGTTGAAAGCTGAACATTCTATAGGGTAAATGCTGCTGGAATTAGGACTTCCATTGTTGACTTGTGAGGAGAGATCACTATCCTTCCTTGTTGCCATATTGGGAGTGGGTGAGCTTGTCCAAGTAGAGGAAATCTCTTGTTGGACCCTGGGAGGAGCTCGCACAACACCAAGGCTCAGGTTGTAATGGTTCCTTTTTGTTTACTTAATACAAATAAGTCCATTCTTCTCAATGATTTGTTAATGAATTATTTCATGTACTCCTTGGTCTATGTGATAAATATGATTTGTTTATGATGAATATTCAGATGCTATGTAATTGTTTGCTTTGTTAGTGTATGCAGGTCTGAAAGTGAAGGAGGAGCTCATCTGGATCAGCAAGGCTGGACTGCTACAACAAGCGTTGGATCTAAGGTAAGACCGAAAACATTTGAATTCTCGTAGAATAATGTGTGTTTAGAGAAGGATAGCTCTTGTTTGGTTTGTTTGTCACTAGAGAGTCTTAGACTCCTAGGGAGGTTAAATTTGTCCGCAAATATAACTCTTTCCGCATGACAGTAGGTTGTGAAGGCGGACCCAAACCGGTATCCGAGATACAACCATTGTATTTGGATCAAATTCTAGAAACCATGGAGTAATGAAGAGACCCATGGAGCCCATGAACCATGGTCATTCACTCATAATGATGTACCTTTCCTTTGATGTATGAAATTTAATAATAAAGAACCCTTTGGAATAGAGATAAATGTCACATAAATTAGTCCAGGTTTTGAAAACCCAAAGGAAAAGGTCTATAGGTTTGGGCCAAAAATAGTTGAATCTGCAAATTATTGCTTGTTTTTCAAATGAAGAATAGTTCTCATATGTTTCTAGGATATCCATATTTAATTCTGGGGTGAAACTCAGTTGTTCCACAATGTATGGGGCAGGTTCTGTGCCAGCTTGTTTTGTTGATGTTGTAGCTGGTTTATTTCCTTAAAGAATGTTCTTGTAAGATGACCCTACGCTTTTTTGCTTTTGATGCGTTTTTGGGATTTTTGTTTGTGTTTCTTCCTATGCCACTTCCTGGAGGATTTGTTTTGCGTTGGTCTACCGCGCCTCCCCTCAACCTCAGGTTGAGAGTGATACTAGACTTAGGTAAGATTTTGTAGTCCATAAGAGATTTGTATTCTTGGAGTAATCTACCTCCAAAGATCAAAACATGTGATCCTGTAGGATAATCAGTATGCTGAAAGATGTTGTTCTTCAAAAGATGTACAGATTTGGTTTCCTACACCCAAGCCAGATGTATCCTCCTAGAAGGGATTTTAATAAAAACTTGAAAGGGAAGAGGGTTTACCAACGATTCAGGTTTTGGTTCTGTCTGAGAGTAAATTTTCCCATCCACCTCAGATTCGTCGCACCGCTTTGTATTCCCAGAGATTTCCTTCAAGGATAGCTGTAAATGCCGAGAAAATGCTAAGTGGGTGAGATCTGGTTCTGGCTGAGTTGCTCTAGATGCTCTATTAGGAAAATACCTGAATGGAGTTCACGGAGAGCCCAAAGTCACCCAGTTTTCCATCACCCCAAATTGTTGATTGTGGATCTCCATTTGAGACTACACACATACATATTTTCCATGCTTTTCTCATCATTCTGGTTTCAATAGACTGATAATACATAGGCTCTGTAGGTATTATTATGGAAAATACAGTCATGCCCTACATCAAAAAGTGGTAAACCCCATTTGTAATACTCTTGCACGATTGATAAGAAGCCTCTACCTCCTTTCTATTGTCCACAAATCTCGGAGGGAATGTGTTAGAGAGTGGGGTTTTGAGTTTATAGACTTTGATCTGCTTGGAACTGATGGAGCCGTGTTAGAATGTGCAGTCTTGTTGCCTTGGATCCAAGATTGTCGTCTCTTCCACCATCATCTCTATTTGCTCCAGACTATTCTTCCAGTTGCTCTGCATGGTTTCTTTATTGGCTAGCTTCCATAAGGCCGCCGCCAAATCCACACCAGCGATGACTACAATCAAAATGCTTGTTCCCGCAAGATTGAGTCCCTCTTTTCCTCTGGCCCGGCCTATTCTGATCCGCCCAATCCACGCCCATGTTGACAGTAATCGGAGCCTTATCTCTTGCTATACTGAGTCCCTCCTTTCCTATGGCCCTAGGCCTGGTCTGAACCACCGCAACCTCACCTACGATAGCTGTAACCAGAACCATAACTCCCGCAAAAGCCATTTTTTCTCTAGTCCCTTGTGTCACCCTTATTTCATCCTTCTATTGATTTATTTATGCATTCACTATCATTTTTTATCTTATTCTACTATCTTCTTGTAACCTTCAAGAAGAGCACAAAGAGTAGGACATCTGAAGAAATGGTGAAGAAAGGAAAGGCACCACTTCTGAGAAGTCAAAGATGACCCTCTTGTTCACAGATACTACTTGTAATTGAGATGCAGGGACATCCACATGGGAGACTATGTATCAACTATTAGAGGAAGAACTACTGAGACTTATGGAAACAACAGTTACAATGGTTGGACATGTTTCTCTTGATGCTACTCTCACTGAACTTGCATGCTCATTCTTGCACTGCATTGCTGCAAGACCAAAGATACTTCCTTATACCGACATGGTTAAGTGGATCATAGATGATGCAAATAAATCGGATAGAGAATTCAAGACGACAAACCAAGAAATCATAGGGTCGTTTACTCTAGACAACCTAAGACTCATGTACCATCTACCAAAGCCGCAGACCATCTACAATAGGCAGTTTGTTGAGAAGTTCACCAAGGAAAATGAAGACTTGGAAGAATGCACGAAGAATTGGTCGAACAATGAAGAAAGACTCAAGAAAGATAAAAATGGCATGTACATGACCGGTTCTCTTAGTTCCCCTCTCTGTTTTGTTGCCGCTATGTTATTTAGATTGTTTGGTAAATCAAATAGCACCAAATTCTCGGGAGAATGGTTACCCCAATAGATGCAGTCGTCAATGCTGCAATAATGCATTGGGCTCAAATCCTATCCAATAACATAGATACAAAAATTTTAGAGTACAGAAGAAAAATGAGTATTGATTTGAGGGTTTACCCTCCATTTTTCATGAGCGCTTATGTTATGGATGCTATTCGTTTTGATTCCAAATTCCCTCTTATGGGATGGAAGTGGACTGCTCAAAATCCACTTCCCATTCAAATATATCACAAAGTTGTGTGGGAGTCTAATTTTGTACCACACTTCTTCAAGATTTGTCATGAAGTTATGCTTCCAATTCACAAAAAGATTTACAACCGAGATGTCCCTAGGTTCTCTCAAGAGGTCGAAGTAGATATTCTCCCCATAGCCAGATGGTTCGGGAAAGAATTATTCACATATATCAGAGTGTTAGGAAATATTGCCTCGCCCCATGTTCTGCTCTTTTATGTCTCACACAAACTGATGGCTAGGGAGATAACCTATCAGACATGCGGTGAGGGAGGAATGAGTAAGATATTGAAAGATTCCAAGAAGGCTATTTGGCCTCAATTTCCTATAACATGTGGAGTATTTGCATTGCATGAATTAGGACATACTTTCAGAGAGGTTGACAATGTATTATCTTTGCAGTTACCCAAGTTCTCGGGAAGACAATATGATCCCTTTGGTATTGTAAAAGATTTTAACACAATGGTCAAAAAAAGAATATTTACCCAAAAAAAAGACCCCTTTGATGATGTTTTCCTACAGAAAAACACCTTCAAAGAAGTGCAACATATGGCACAGATACTTTTTGATCAAGAAGGTCTCCAAACATTTGATAATTACAGGAAAAAGAGGTTATCTAAGGTCCCATTGGACCAACTACTGATTGATCCAGTGAGAGATCCTACTCCCAGTGCAAGCATAGGTGGATACTCAAAAGAAAAATCCAAAACAAGTTCTGGAAATGAATCCGTAGAAAAATATGGCAATCAATCTGAGAAAAAAAATCAGAGAATTAACACAGTAAGAGTGAGGAGTCAATTAAAGACACAACCCAGTCCATACAAAAGTCTGATCAGTAGACTTCGCGTGTAAAACAAGCAAAAGCCTCAACTCCCGTTACAAAGTAAGCAAAGCCGTTGGTAATTGATTTAGAAGAAGAATGGGAGAATTTCAATAAGATACTCAACACGGAGGAACAAATCACAGAGCCACCAACAAACCAATAAGAAATGACTACAGAAATGGTAACAGAATAAGTTGTTAGCACTCAAGAAACAAAGCATATTCCCATTGCTCCCACATTTGAGATTGTATTGAGAATAGAGGAAATTTCTCATCTAGATGTATTCTACAGCGCTCAACACAAATCCGTCTTTAGAAGACAAAGAAAGAAAAGAAAGTTGGATTCCATGCTGACTCCTGAGGATGAAACTATAGATATTCTGTGGAAAGACCCATCTACAGATCCATCGGCTAACCTCACTAGACTCTCACAGGTCATAGGTGCATATGCTTCAGAAACCATTGACAAGGAAACAGAGGTACAATTGCTGCTCAAAGAAAAAGAAGATAAGATTTTGTTTTTAGAACAAAAGTTATAGCAGGTCAGTATGAACCAACAAGAAGAAATGCAGTTGGCTAAACTTAGCAAGAGTTTCAGCAAATTCAGTTGGCACATCAGAGCAGTTTAGCTAGTAAAGAAGCATGGTTACAGGGCATAACAAAACTGCATAAAGATGATCCCAAAATTGAATAGTTTGTCACAGAAGCACTTGGCCTCAATTCCCATATTTTACACCAGAAAGAATTATTATCCCAGAAGATTTTGTAGTGGAATTCTCACTGCGAAATGAACGATAACATAATGAACCAAGTTGTGGAATTATGACTTGAATATGATTCAATTCTTAAGAAAGTTTCAGACTTCTTAAATTGGCAGAAATCTGAAGATGGGAAAAGAACAGATATGCCCAAAATAGATGAATCGCACAAAGAAATCTTATTTTCGAAATGGGATTCTCAGCTCAAAGAGGTAGAACAGGCAATGGAGGATGCGGCGATAGCAGCAAACATCATCATCAAATGTGTGAGTGAAAATCTACACGATGCTAATTTGGTAGCAGAAAAAACCCCTGGCTTTCTTCCAAAAGCATAATAGCTTCAAGCAATATGGAAACAGGAAACAAAGGAAAGGACAGAGGCAATTAGATGAGTAAATAGGTTGAACTAGGAGGCATACTGGCAATACCTAGTGAAACCACATAGCCAATGGATGACCCTGAAGTGCCTGATTACTTCCATCGAGAAAATGGTGCCAACACTCACCAATGTCGTATTCGAAGGACAACTGAAAGCTGAAGTCGACCAACTGACACTCCTTAAACCTATGCTGGATATTTGCAATCTCATGGACCTGAGGCAGGATTAGTCATAGACATCTTTTATTTTTGTTTTTGTTTATTTTCAGTTAAAATGAGGCAGGTCGTTCAAATATCCTCATCTATTTTTTTAATTTCTATTTTTAAGTTTCATAGATTAGTATTTAAACCCCTCTCATGCATTTAGAGAGGGGTCCAGAAATTTTATCAAAAACATTCTTGAGAATGTGCACTTTTGTCCCCCACTGAGGAGGTTTTGGTAAAATTAATGGAACAAGATTTATTTTCTACTTGAGTTTAGCATCTTCTACTAAAATTTCACTTTTGTACTCTTAGTCCATGTTAAGTGATTTGAAGGTAGATTAATATTTCTGGAGCACATGAGTAGGACATATTACAAATGGTAATTCTATCTCTTAATGCTTTTTACTTGTGTATTAAGTAATGAATCATTTTCAGTTATTTATGTATGAAAGTTTAAGTTCTTAGTTATCATTATTTCACTTTTTTATGATGATGATTTATTCTTTATGCTGAATATATGAATGACTCTTTATGCGATATATCTCTCATATCATTTTGGCTAACTTTTTATATGAAACGATCATTATTAAATGGATTCTCTTCTTATCGTGATTGAATGATGTTTATTATCAATTACTTTCAGAAATCATTTTAGATCGCATATATAAACATCACTCCTGGGATAGTTTTAAAGTTAGATGTTTTCTTTGATTACGATAGATTGCATATGATGATTAGAAGATAGATTAAGTTTAGAATAAGTATTCACCCCATAAAACCCAGAAAAGAAAAACATCATCCTGTTAGAATGAACATCGTAAATAGATTGGGAAACTAGTCCCATCATCCCTAGTCGAAGCCACTATTCCAAACGGAATAGGAGTTGTCCTAAGGTTTGAACTAGGTGGTTATCCCCCTTGTTGAGTCCCGACTTTTCGAGCCTTCAACAAGTTCGTAAAGTTAAATGGAGATCCCTTCCCAGGAAAAGTGAATTGCAGTCATTTGACGCCATACACAGGTGGCTCCATCTAACTAGCTAATAGAAGCACAGTCTTAGCACTCTAGGCAGCTAAAAGGAGGCGTGGGACTATAAACTACTTTTCCCGGGAACTACGTGATGTCAGGACTACGCACAGTAGCAAAGTGTCATGGGGTTCGCGACAGTGAGAGGATAGTTGCACTGGCACACAAATCGGCCGGAAAGTGACCATTACGGTCACTATTCATGATTTGATGGTTGGTTTTAGGCCAAAAGGAGCAGGCAACGGGCATTTAAGGTGAACTTTATGGGCTAGATTATTGAAAATTTGCCTCCAATCTAGCATTAATGGACTGAATATGGGGGGAACAGTCAAATTCAAATTCAAAAGGCACTATAAATTGCAAGTGGTTGTCCAACAAACAACACTTGGCAATTTGAGAAATGAGTTGTTGTGCACTTTGGTATTCATGAATCGAGAGTTATTCGATATTCTGAAAGTGAATTTTTTATTTGAGCAACTACCACTGATATTGAGAGAACTGTGGAATTGCACTATGTCAACAGCCGAAGAAGCCATGGACAAAGGAGTAGTGACTTCTGAGGAAGCCGCAAAGGAAATTACAGAAGTGGAAGCCATAGAGAGCATCCGAATAATCATCGAGGTCCCTAAATAACGTGCACACCAAGACCTAAGAAGGATAAGCAAGCCTTGATCCCGATGCGCGTCTCACCCAGAAATACACTGAGGACCAAAGTCACAATGGAGGAAAAGGGCAAGGCCATTAATTTGGAGGCTGATGAGGAGGAAGAATTTGAAGAAATCTGGGTGGAGGAGGAGGATGTAGAGATGGAAGTCGAAACCCAGGGTGCGGACCCTATCACCAGGCTATCGGATTATGTTCCTTTGCGAAAGGATAAAGCCAAGGTTCCCAAGGATATAGATGAGAGAAAGAGTTCTCTGCAAACTCCACTGCTCCCAAACGATATTGTGTTTGAGTGAGCGCACTTGGGATGGGTTCCTATGTTGAAATTCGAATATTGGGACCTCGCAGACCATGAGAAATTACCACATATAGGCATAGAGAAAGCAGGGTTGTTAAACCTACTTTGGGTGCCACATTACCACGACACCCCAGTGACCATTTTTTTCATTGAGCAGCTGCTCTGCTTGCTACATGATGGGTACTTGTGGTTGGAGGAGCCCACCCCATCACATACCATCTGATTCATCAGATTACACGACTCCCTTACATAGGGGAGAACCTAGCAAATATTTTAGAGGGGAAAAGTGACGACTTGACTTTCGTGGAGGCAATGAAAAAGAAGTTTAAGTTGGAGAAGAAGAAGTAAGGGTACGCCATCTCCAACATCAACAACCCTGCAGTCAAGGTCATGGCACAGATATTGGTAGGGAATGTGATGTGGAAGTGTCACGTGGATAAGGTGCCCACACCACTAGCTACACAATGCACAAAAGGGATCTAGTTGAACTGGGCAAACTATCTATGTGGTGATTTCCTTACAAACTGCCGCAAGGCACAGGAGAAGGGCAAACATTTCATTATGCATGGCTCCTATTGTTGATAGTACTAGTGGCATGAGATTTTCCCGAAGATAGCCAATTCTCGTCCATCGCACAGGACCTTCCAGAGGCAGTGAATTACACTTCTCTGTAGGCAATCAGGGACAGACAGAGGATGAGGGAGAGCAAGATATTTTGGGTGCTCACATTGAGATGGGGATTAATCCCAAGCCGTAGTTATCACCCACTATCTACAACAATTTGTAGATCTTTGTGTAGTTCAAAGCCGACTTCCATCATATCTTCATTAAGGCGCCGAAGGACCCTATGAAGATGTGGCATGAGTTACCATACTTGATGACCGATGATGTAATTTTCGTGGTCCTTGAGTCTTGGCCGCCGGAGTGGCGCACTCCATCTCGCTCCATGGTGGAAGTAGAGAAGTTTGTCACACAGCGGAAGAAGGAGGATACAAAACTGCAGATGGCACAGCTAGCGGAAAAGTACAGGAAAGAGGAAGCAACGACAAAGGCCCAGGTGGCACGCAACATTGCACAGTTAGCGAAGCAACAGAAAATAACAGAAGAAGAGTGAAAAGGCCAGAAGTCACCTTCGCCCGAACCAGAGACCTATACAGAACAAGGTGGCACGAACCCATAGACAACGTCCACCCAGCTAAAATGTTCATGACCATGAAAGAAAATGAAGGCCTCGAAGACATATTTAGATCCTATCACCCTTACTGAAGGGGACTTACATGATATTGGTGAAACGGTGAGGGATGTCACCACGGAGGCCCTCCAGCAATTTGAGTAACAACACCAATTGGTATTGGGGTCTCTCTAGACACATATACAGGAGTTGTAGGTGCACACTCCACAGAATGACACAGTGTCCACCAGCCTCACAGTCAACACTTCAGTTGCCAAGGAAATGTTGTGCGCTAGGGTGACCAACAAAATATTGTTACCACATGAAGCACTCGTTATGAACAATGAGGCTGACAAGCCTATGGTCAGAATTTTGAAAGGGGTCAGGTTAAACATGTCTATGATCCCTCAGGAGACACTCTATCTCTTGCAGGATGGAATCACTCTAGAACTTCGGGCCAGAGAGAGTTGCGTTATTCAGGTAATAAGCGAGCAGTGCATCAACATTGAGTATTTGAGCCTACAGTGCAATGAGGCAATGGCACAGAACAAATAAATAGCGCAAGTTGTGGAGGAAACTTGCTAGATGGTCTCAGAGTTAGCCATCCAAGCCAAGGAACCCGTGGAGGCACGCGTACGTATGTTAGACACAGGGTATGCAATGCAAGAGCAGAAATGACCAGGGTTCAGCTGGAGTTGAACATTCAGATAGCAGAACTATAGTTGAAGGCTCAGCCTTCAACTCTACCAGAGGCTAGAGAATAGCGTACCACCACAATCAAAAAAGCAATGGGGACGGTTGACAGTTTAGTGATAGACTGCATGAAGCTGTTCAACTAGTCGTTTGAGGTCCTAACTACTGCAGGAGGACCCGGACATAGAGCACTTAGAGATAGAGGTATGCGAGCTACAGCAGAAGTACGACAAGGTAAAAGGGACCATAGAGACGGTTTCCCTTACACAGAGGCTTGCAAGGATGCGGTAGGCCAAGGCGCTCAAGGAACAAGTGGATGTCGCTCAGCATAAAGAGGTAGTTTTGAAAGCGTGCCTACAACCATGGATCAATGAGGCATATATAATTACATCCTCTATTGAAGTGAAGCTCACACAACTGCAAGAAACTCAAGAGAGGATTCAGGGCAGCAGTTCAGCCACAGTGATCACTGAACAACATGTAGAGGAAGTCCAACATGCATCCACTAAGTGTGCTGCCGAACTTGCAGCTATCCAAACAATGCTGGGAGGTCTTCACGCTAAGATCTCTGCACCTACAGAGTGACTCGAGGGTGAGTCACGATGTTTGTGTTAGGGGCCTGTTGGGTGTAGGATCCCCCAAGGGAAGTTTTGGGGCTTAGAGCCCATAATTTGGTTTGATTTTGTAATTCTAATGTAAAGACTCCACATTTTGTGGGCAAAGAGCGCATAGTTGTTAAAGAGTCATAGGGTTATCCACCCTTATTTTGATAATGTAATGTCAGCTGTAGAATATCTACCCATGGTTCACGGACCATGGGATTGTATAAATAGAGTGAAGCTCTAAGTAGTTAAGGAATGGAAAAAAATCAATAGAAGAATGAGGAAGAATTGAGTCATATCCGAAGTGTAAGTCTAACTTTTGGGTTGTAGCATAGGTAGAGGCTCTACAGCTGAGTGCATAGAGGCCTAGTAGTCTGCAGCTAAGTGCGTGGACCCTTGCAGCTGAGTGCATAAAGGCCTAATAGTCTGTAGCTAAGTGCACAGACCCTTGCAGCTGAGTATGCAAGGCGAGTTGAGTCTGTAATCATCTAGAAGTATTAATAAAGAGAATTTTATATCAATTCTATGTCTTTATTTCCTATTTACGCATCTATTATACTGGATATGAATTTCACTTCTAATGCTTATATGATGCATGAATGTGTATAATTGTTTTGATTAAGTGAACGCAAGTAGAAATATATTTACGCGAAGATAATTAATATTTGTCAATAAGATAATTAAGATATTCAGTCTAGGTTGGGAAATAGCGCAGTTCGCTGCCATAGCATCACGAAAGCATCTCAGCCCCCGGTTAGGGTTGTGCGAAAGACGATTGTGACACTTCACGAGGGTACCGAAGGGTGGAACAGAGCGCCAAGCAACCTATGCGAGTCCAGGTATAGTTGGACTAAACCGACATCACAACCATCTCAAGGGTGCAGAAACTTGGTTCCAGCATCCCCCCATACTGCTTCGAGTGAGACTTTAGTCTACGCTCCGCGGGCTGATGCCGAAAGGACCAGTAGTGTAGGGATTTGTTTCGCTAAATAACTCTGAACATGGGTTAGGCCCCCATAAGCCAACAACAAGTCCTTAACGTGACTGGATTTTTGTCCATAGAGTTTTGAACTAGTGACCTTCACATTGTAGAGTATCTTAACAATATGCCTCGTCACCACATATTCAATGCCTCGAGAGCTCTGTTTTTTCTAAATTTATCTTTTTTTTACATTTTAATTTTATAATTTTTAAAATATGTTATAATTTTTAAATAATGTTAACAAAATTTTTAAAAATTGTCTTATTTTTCTTTAATTTTTTTCTTTATAATTAATAATATTAATAACAATTTTATAATTTTTTTTATTTTTTTATTTTTAATTTTTTTTTTTTAATTTTGTTGAAATTATTTATATAATTATTTAAGTGATTCATAGTGTCTTTTTTTGGGTGTACAATCTTTAATTATTTAATTTTTTTCAAAAGGATTTTTGAGTTTTTAAAGCTAAAACTTATTTATCACTCTAATATTTTTCTTTTTCTAATTTTTTATTTTATTTTTTGTTTGTCAAGTTGTTTGAGTTAGACTACATTAGGCTTGACATGTGGCTTGAGAAACCATGACTCAAGGGCATCTAAGCCATCAAAATCACCTAGGGATTGCACCCAGCCTTAGCCACACCAGCCCTTAACATGACAAAAATTTTGGCTATGGAGTTTCGAACATGTGAGCTTCACACCACGGAGTGACTTAACACTACACCACATCACCATCTATTCTATGCCCTATGGGCTTCTAACTTTATATTTTACTCTCACTCATTTGTTTCTTTTTTCATAATTTATTTATTTCTTTTTAATTCGAGTTTTTCAGCTTTTTAAGAATAATAAGTTAATTGGTTTTTCTTCTTACTTTTATTTATTTTTAAATGATTTTTCCTTTAAAAAATATGTTTATATTTACAATTTTTTAATTGTAAATTATTAACAAAAAATGTTTAAAATGCAACAAGATGATGGAGCTTAGTGAAAAGAAGTCGCCGTCACTAAGTGGGCCCACAGCCTATTTTTGGCGCAAAGTCTATTTTTAGACTATGTCTATTTTTATACATATGGATCATGGTCTATGAGTTGCAGGATGCTATTTGTGGATGATTGGTCATGTTGGTAAAATTAGATGGGCCTCTATTTTAAGACATATGGGCGGAGTCTATTTTTAGACTGCCAGTCAAAAAATAGGACAGTCGAATATTATTAGCTCTTAATAATATTTGGACTATAAACATTATACTATCCTCTTGCAGCACTTCAGTTCAAGCTACGAATGTGGCACATGCAACTGCCAGAAGGAAATACACTTTTCCTATGGGGTTAGTTGAGCTATTGCATGAATGACTTCAGTTAGAACTCAAGTGATTGAGTTTGGTGGAGTTGAATGAGGAGTTGATGGAGTTGTGTTCGGTTTGACTTAGTTGAACTAGTTGTATTTAGTCTAACTAACAAATACACTAGTGAGAGTGGTGTGAATTAATTATTAATTAATTCACTAATTATTAACTCATAAATCAACTAAATAATACATCAGTTAACTCAGTGCATGGACAGTTCAGTGGAGACAAGTGTTAGAGGTGGGTGAAAGGGTGAGACTACTATCAGTTGTGACTATAAATGTGCATGAGATTTGCACAATCATTGATTGAGATTGCCAATGAGGATTGCGCAGTACAGGCCAAGGGAATTTGAATTTGGTTCTGATCTATTGTCAACTTGGATTGTGCAGTAGAGGCAGGCAAATAGTGGAGGAGATTTGAACCCGTGGTTTGTTCAGATCTGAGCTAGTTTGTGTGTAGCATGTGGAGATAGTACTAAGTACTTGTGAGGAGTATTGTACTATGTATTGTTACATGTTCTCTATCATCATAATATACCAATAGTTGAGGGGTTTTCAGCTGTATGCTTTCCCCATTACATACTGTGTTGTTATGTGTGATTGATGTTTCAATGTGCGCATGCGATTGTTTTTTTTAATTCCGAAAATTGATGATCAATGGTAGAGGAGGTTATGTATTATGCATGCATTCTGAAAATAGTGTATAATCAGGATAATATCTGTGAATAAGTGTTATATTATAAAAATTTCTACATGGTATCAGAGCGAAGTTGATCATCAGATCTATTATTCAGAAAGTGATTACATTTTATTTCTTTAGGCAGAGTCTGTAATCGGGCCAGGTAGCCGCTGGATTCATCCTTCTTTTGGAAGGTGAGATATCCAGTAAATTCCCATATAGTCAATCTCTGTACGAGAAATACTTTGTTCTCACAAATTTTAGATCAGAAGTGATTGAGTTTTGAGTTGGTGGAATTCGAATTTCCAGCAGTGTTTTCTTGGTGTCGAAGTTGAAATGTCTTTCAACGGATTGCAATTAGAGTATGCCCTTGAAGGCAGCTCGAATTATATTGCATGGAAAGATAGGATGGAGGTGGTGTTAGATGACAATGGGTTGAAGGAGTTCATAGATGCTGATGTCCCCAAGCCTACTGATGCTGCTCAAGCTGAGGCTTGGCAAAAGAAGACAACAAAGTGTCGAAGGATTCTATTGGAGGGCGTGAAGGATCACATTGTATCCAGCTTGCATGGAAAGGATTCTCCATACTTGATGTGGAAAGCGTTGACAGATTTATTCCAGAGCAAGAGCGACCAGAGTAAGTTGGCGCTCGAGGATAAACTCAAAAACATTAAGTGTGAGAAAGGAGATAGTATGCCCAAGTATCTCACGAAGTTCACCCAATGCCAGGATGAGCTGGGAAGTGTGGGGGTGACTGTCGATGATGACGAATTAGTGAGCTTGGCTCTCCTTGGTCTTTTGAAGAGTTGGCATTCCTATCAAGACTTTGTCAATGGTCGGGAGAAATTTCCAGGATGGGAGAGACTTTGGTCTGATCTTGTGCAAGAGGAGATCAGGCAGAATACCACGGACAGATCTTCATCAAAGGCATCTGATGAAGAAAATTGCGCTTTGGCTGCCAAAGCAAAGAAGGGGAAGAACAAGAAAGCTTCTCATTCTAGTGCAAAAGGAAAGAAGCAGGACATGTACAAGGTGAAGTTCTTTCACTGTCACCATCACGGACATTATGCCACAAATTGTCCGCAGAAGAAGAAAAATAAGCGAGCTGTTGGATCTGCAGCGGGAGAGGCCTTAGCCTCGCAGTTTGAGTTGGATTTTTGGTGATCGCATGCTTGGTATCAAGTGTGATGGGATCAGTATGGTTCTTGGATAGTGGTGCGTCTTTGCACATGATAGGAGATCGAGATTTGTTTTCTGATCTAGATGAGAAAGATCTTGGAGTGCACATCGAGATGGGCGATGATGGTAGATACAGTGTGACCGATATCGGTACCATTTCCTTTGAGAGGGAGTCTAGTAAACTCTTCGTATTGAAGGAAGTGATGCATTTTCTAGGATTGAAGAAGAATATTATCTCTGTGGCGATGTTAGAAGACAAGGGATACGATGTTGTCTTCAGCAAGGGAAAGGCTTTCCTGTGCAGTAAGACAAGTGGAGAAACCTGGAAGATAGGGGTTCCAGTGAAGAACCTTTATCAATTGCATCTATATGGCTACACAACAATGGCATGCAAGATAGAAGGAGTGGTGAGCTGGGATGATGGCGAGTTGTAGCACCGGAGATTGGGCCACCTTCACCATGGAGCTTATAGATACTGCAGTAGATTTCTACTGGGCTTCCAAAAGGCACTCTTACGTAGTCAGATCAGTGCAAGGGGTGTACTTTGGGAAAATTTGTGAAAGCCACCTTTCACGAGAAAGATAGTTGTGCCACGCTGATCCTTGAGAGAATTCACACAGACGTGTGTGGAACTTTCTCAATAGCTTCAACAACAAAGCACAAGTACTATGTGATCTTTGTTGATGATTTCTCTCGAAAGTGTTGGATCTTCTTCATGCGAAAGAAGAGCGAGACATACTCAAAGTTTTGTGAGTTCAAAGCACTGGTCGAGAAGGAAACAGGGAAGAAGGTGAAGGCTCTTAGGAGTGACAATGGTGGTGAATTCATCTCTGGCGAGTTCAAGGACTTCTGCAGCGCAGAAGGGATTTGAAGAGAGCTCATAGCTCCCCATAACCCACAGAAGAATGGGGTTGCTGAGCGGAAGAACAGAACGATCGTCGGTGTTGCATGGGCGGTGTTGCATGATCAGGGCCTACCCCTTCACTTGTGGGTGAAGGCATGCAATAATGCAGTATATGTGCAGAACCGTTGTCCTCACAAGATACTTGGCATGAGTACAACCGAGGAGGCTTATTCTGGTAAGAGGCCTGATATTTCCCATTTTAGGATTTTTGGTTCTCCTGTTTACATGGATGTGGCGAAGGATGCTAGGAAGAACCTGGAGCTGACTGCAGAGGTTGGGATATTTGTGGGGTACACTGATACGCCCCAAAACTATCGTGTGTATTTGCTAGACAGTTGCAAGACTGTTGTGTGACAGTATATCAAATTTCAGGAGGAGAAAGCCATGAAGTGTTCGCTTGATAGGGAGGCACACTTGCATGGAAATGAGGAGCTATTAGTTCCTAAGGATGAGCTTCAGGATGTGGATCAGCCACAAGATGAAGTTCATGGAGTGGAAGAGACTACTCATGTAGTGCCAACCATCAGAGGGCGAAAGTGCACTACAAAAGCTGAGCGACTGGCTCAAGATGCAGAGAAGGTTGTAGGACCACCTACAGCACTGTAGGTTTTAACCCCGTACAGAAATTACCTGCATACGAATTCTAAATCACAGGAAAAATAAAAATGCGAGAGCATAACACATAAAACACATATACACAGAGATTTCCCACTGGATCTCAAAACCGAGACTACCAGCTTGATTTTTCATTATATTCCTTTCATGTTACATACATATTTTACATGCTGAAGCATCCAATACCATGTACCGAAAACCATCGCGTCCAAAACCATGGACCGAAAACCATAGGTAGGTTTGCCCAACCTAATATAGGGTCCAAAAAAAAATTTCTCGGGGCACTGCCCCGAACCCCGTAGAGGGGGGCTACCCACCCCCCTCAAACCCCCCTGTGATCCCCCCGCTGCGCAATCGGCGCGCCAAACCTATATAACACAACCCAACAAGCACAACGCAGACAGAGATAGTCACCTGATTGGTACACTAGATACATGGATCTTGTGAGCAAATCTGTCGTGACTAAGCCATCCTCTTTTGAGGAAGCTGTGGAGGATCCCACATGGGTAGATGCCATGGTGGAAGTGTATGATTCGATTGTCAGAAACAGTGCATGGGAGATTGTCCCAAGGTCGGAGTGGAAATCAGTGGTGGGTTCGAGATGGATCTACAAAGTGAAGTAGGCAGCTGACAGGAGTGTGGAGAAGTATAAGGCAAGATTTGTTGCCCGAGGCTTCTCACAGATAGAGGGGATCGATTATGAGGAGACCTTTGCACCTGTCACAAGGTATTCTTCCATATGGACGATTCTTGCTCTCTCAGCGCAGATGGGGTGGGACTCCATTGAGGAACACAGTCTTCACATCCATCAAATGGATGTGAAGACTGTGTTCCTCAATGGAGTCATTAAGGAGGAGGTATACATAGAGTAGCCCGAAGGTTTCAATATATTTAGTAGCGAGTCGCATGTGTGCAGGCTCAAGAGAACGCTGTATGGGTTGAAACAAGCACCTCATGCTTGGTACACACGGATAGACAGTTATTTCACTGGACTTGGATTATCCAAGAGTGAGGCGGATCCTAACCTATACCAGATAGTGGTTGGGGTAAGTTGCTGATCATTGTACTTTATCTAGATGATTTGATTTTGATAGGAGATGAGCTATTGATACTTTCATGCAAGGAGGATCTTGCTAGAGAGTTTGAGATGAAGGACTTGGGCCTCCTTCATTATTTCTTGGGATTGGAAATTTGGCAGCGCAGTGATGGACTATTTGTTTTTCAGGGTAAGTATGCCTGGAAGATACTGGAGAAGTTCAACGTGCATGGCTACAAGCCTGTTGATACTCCTCTTCCTGGAGATTGGAGGAAGGAGGATGGTACTTCAGTGGAGGTAGTGGATGCCACTATTTATCGACAGTTGGTGGGGTCGCTTATGTATCTAGTCAATACACGACTCGATATATGCTATGCCGTTAACCAACTTTCACAAGCTATGGTTAAGCCAACCAAGCTCTTCTGGAAGGCAAGCAAGCATGTATTGCGTTATCTCAGAGGCACATCGGGATATGGATTGTGGTATAGACAGGAGGATGAGGTGAAGCTATGTGGCTTCATGGATGCAGATTGGGTAGGGAGCCCAACAGATAGAAAGAGAACATCTGGAGGGATCTTCAGTATTGGGTCGATAGCAGTTTCTTAGTACAACAGGAAGCAAAGATCCATGGCACTCAGTTCAGTAGAAGCCGAGTATATGGCAGCAAGTTTGGCTTCATGCGAGGCTATATGGATGAGGAAGATCATGGTCGGGTTGTTTGGGTCACACTTGGAGCCTACTGCGATTTATTGTGATAAATAGAGTTGCATTAAACTCTCGACTAATCCATTATTTCATGATAGATCCAAGCACATCCAAATCAGGTACCATCATATCACAGATTGTGTGCAGCGGAGAATCATGTTACTTTCATACATTCCCACGGAGGATCAGGATGCCGATATCTTGACGAAGGCGCTCACCAGGAGCAAATTCGAATACCACAGAGGTAGGATAGGGGTTGCAGATAATCCATATCTTGTTGAGAGGGGGTGTTGAAAATGCAACAAGATGATGGAGCTTAGTGAAAATAAGTCGAATTCATTAAGTGGGCCCGCAGACTATTTTTGGAGCAAAGTCTATTTTTAGACTATGTCTATTTTTAGACATATGGATCATGGTCTATGAGTTGCAGGATGTTATTTATGGATGATTTTTCATGTTGGTAAAAATAGATGGACCTCTATTTTTATACATATGGGTGGAGTCTATTTTTAGACTGCCAGTCAAAAAATAGAACAGTCGAATATTATTAGCTCTTAATAATATTTGGACTATAAACATTATCTTATCCTCTTACAACACTTCAGTTCGAGCTACGGATGTGGCACATGAAACTGCCAGAAGGAAATACACTTTTCCTATGGGTTAGTTGAGTTATTGCATGATGGACTTCAGTTAGAACTCAAGTGATTGAGTTTGGTGGAGTT
>APFE031069206.1:0-16072 GCA_000404065.3 Pinus taeda | reverse complement strand
ACACCTGAATCATTTAATCTTCAAAAGATCTTTCTTTTTCTTCTGTTGCTCCTGCTGCCCCTTGGATGCGAGGGCTACATTCTCTTCCTTCTCCTTGGGCTTTGACCCACTACTGTTACTTTCGTCAAGTTTATATTTGACCAAGTCCCTCCTTAACTCCTCTTGCTCAAGAGCTGCCCACATCTCATACCAGTTTGGCAAAGTCGCCCTGCCCAGGATGCTCTGGACAAAGACTTGCCACTCTTTAGTTACTGAATTTAGGGCTAGTCTTACCATCTCAGAACCTTGAGGTGTTGACCACACAACTGCCAATTCATCTCGGGTCTCCTGAAGCTTCGTGAGGAACAGATCAATGCGTTCCCCCTTCTGCATCTACGTAGATCTCATCTTCTGCTCCAAGTACATCTTCCGTTGGTCTTAAGATCCTTGATACAACATTGACAATGCATCCCACATCTCTTTGGCAGTATTTCTGCCAGCTACGTGACAGAATATATGATCCTTCACTCCGTCTAGGATCATTCTTTTTGAATTCGCCATTTCTCCCTTGTACTTCTTGAGCTGATATGGATCTGTGGGCTTAGCTACCATGCTATCGACATAGACTTTGAGAAAATGCTCATCTAGAAGGCATGACTCCCTTGCCTTCCAGACACATAGTTAGATGCCCCATTCAACCTATCATGATCTCTCAGTCCACTGGCTGGCATCTCTGCCAATTGAAAAGTCGAATAGCGTCCTCGCTCCTTTGCGTAGCACTGGACTGGCCTAAGCACTCCGTTCTGGAGCGTGTAGATCTGCCCCGCTCCGCTGCTACTCAGCTAGTGAAAATTCAGATTCCTTGGCTGGAAGTCCTATGAGGAAGAATTCCCTCACCCATGTCTCTTTCTTCCATCTGATGTCTTTTTTCCCAGCAACTACTTGCAAAAACTATGTCCCACTAGAAATCCCTCTTCGCTAAAGCTTTTGTTGTGCTGCTCCCTCTGTCTCTGATAGATTTCGATCTGGAAATCCTACCTCTCTGTCGCCTCACTCAGAGAGAGATTCACGACAATCTAGCCCTCCTAGCCTGAATTGCGCAAACCCTCTGGGGATTCGAATTGCTGCCTTTGCAGGAATTTCAAACTCCCTTCCTCCTTCAGTGCTGGGCTCTTCCAACACTCTTCTCTTGTTTCACTTGCAACTCTGATATCATGTAAAACTTTGGATGCCCAAATTTCTATTGCAACAACTGATTAAGTTTCTCCTACTTGTTAATTTCTGAATCAAGTTAGTTACTGTTTCCTACAGTAAATATAGAACCTAATACACTACAGTCTACACCATTTAAATTATAAGCGGAAGTAGGAAACTGAACATGAAAGAAATACAACACACATTACATTGTTGTTTTTGGACAAATTTCCTTGGAAAAACCCAATGCGGGAAAACCTGTGCAACAGCTCTGAGGGTTTTATTATTAAGTAGTAATAATTTCTGAATACAATCTCTAGATACCTTCCCGACAATCCAGTTACAGAGAATATCACTGACAGAGAGATTTGTGAGATTAACTCACACTATCACTAGAAATCCTGGTCGACCTAACCCTTGAATGACCGCCCCTGGTTGTCTCTGCGCTTCCTCTCTGCAGTCTCTGCGTCAGCCTAGCGTCAAACCCTCTAGGGACAACGTTACTCCTCTAGCTGATTGATTTGCTGCCCAGGAACATTGATTTCTGCCTCCCGGTCTCACGCCCTGGCTCCCAGCTTCTCCAATTGATTCCTTCAAAAAATTTTGGACTTTCGCTCGGCTTCTGCGCTGCCTCTGCATGGCCCTGCGTGGCTCTGTGTCAGCCCCTCTAGCTCTGCATTGCCACTGTTGGATCTCCCTCTGCCTTCTCTGCTGAGTATTCTCTGACCAGGAAAGATTTCACTTCGGATACTATCCTTAACTCTCACTGCAAAAGCTCACTTCGAATTTCTCATCAGCAACTGCTCTGCTTTAGAAATTCGATCTTTTGAGCTCTCTCTGTATGTGTTCTCCAAGTGCCCATCAAGCCTTCTCTTATAATCCTCTCGTTGATTAATCAACGACCCAGATTAGATTCTAATCAATGGCTAGGATCATATTGACTTGATCTCCACCTTCTTCTAGAAGTTTCACTCACATTTTAGATTAATACCCTTTAATTATTTTAATTTCCCAAATCTAGACTTAGGGTCCCATTAAAAATAATTAATTATTTTAATAAAACTGTCTCCGGGTGGAATTCCCCAAAACGATTTTTGGGTATTTGAGAATACATGTGTATAAGCCTCCCTGCCAAATTTGAGACTTAGAGCACATCCGATGCTACTAGAAATGAACAACCTCCATTGCCTATAACCTTATCTTCCATGGTATTCATCTCCTTAGCATCATCGATAACTAATTTTGCTTGATTAAGTTCCATGCTCTGAATTACTTGCGCTTGATTCTTTATTACTTGCGTGTATTCTTCTCTCATGATGGACATCTGATTAGAATGATTAACTTCTGTGACTTTAATCATTTGAGCTAACTCCTTGATACGATGCTTATGACTTTCCTTTTCATCATCAAAATGATAATTTTGGTTACTAGTCCCTGCCTTTCCACTATCGAGGATTCTTCTTGCAATAGCACAAGTAGATTCATCATGAAAACTTTCACAAGGTTTGCAATACGACCATGATTGATCATTATTATTCTGTAGTCATTCTCTTGAGACTTCTCCATACTAATTAGGCAATTCTTCATAGTAGTGACTTGATTTCTATTGCATACTTTTAGTGATTTCTGTTAATTCTTTAACCTGATTAATTGTCTTTTTTTCAACTTCTCTCTCTGGAATCATAGAATTCCAAGATGCTTTTTGTCCTTTTCTAAATCTTTAGCTAAGGTCCGAGTAGCTCTTACATCAATAGGTTACCCACGCCTTAACTCATAAGAAGTGTCAGCGTCAAATGCATCCATATAATGGGACAAAAGAGTCTTGTCTACAAGTTTATAATCCTGAGATAATCCTCTAATAGCATCCTTAAATCTTCGCACTGTCTCACTTTGATCCCTTTTTATATTGTAAATGGCACGAAGCAGATTTATTTGATCTATTTGATCCTCGTATATATTTTTGAAGGTGATAGCAATAGCTTGCAGAGAATCAAAGGAATTATCAGGAAAATCATGAAACCATTCCATAGCATCATCTTCCATAGAAAGGAGAAAGTGTTGCATCTTGATGCCTTCATGATTATAACATGGATGTTATTAGAACCGAACTGGTGATCGAACCAAAAAATCTTGTGAACTGGGAACCGGTAAAAAACCGGAAAAACACTAGTTTACCAAAAACACATAAAATATTCATTTTAAAGAAAAACATGTATATTCATGTGCATCCATATGAATCCAAACCATTTATACATAAATATGCAAAAGTTCTCATTTACATAGCATGTAAGCATGCACATAACCAAAATAGCATCGATTGAAATCCATCTATGAACCGAAAATACATCAACAAATTGGTTCTAGATGGCCTCTAGCATCCAAAAAAATCATGCTACAACAAATGCCTGCATCTCATCAAAACCATTGCCTATATTGGGGTCTTTGTCATCAATATAACCATTTAGGCATTAAAATAAGATAGAAAAAACGTATTATGTCATGTCAAGATTTTGTTTGAGTGATGGGTATATTTTTAGTAGAGTCATGATAGAGGAGTTCGACAACCAATGCCACTAACATCAAAGTACATAGAGGGCTTGGTGCTCTTTATTAAATACTAGTTCCATACCCTTGTACATGACAAAATCCAATGTAAACGTTGCAATCCCCGTAATCCTGAAATCTTGAAAAACTGTTAAGTCTGCTGGATTTTGAGAGAAATCTAAAATTCTACTTTCTCCGTATGAAATTCAACGAGGTTGGAAACACTTTCAAACATCCTGAGTCGTTTCATGGTAATGTTAAAAATTTAAGTAAAAGGATGAAAATGTCATTTTTAATTTAAGAATTTAACATTGCCATTAATTGCATAGCAATACTAGGGCCATAGGATTGATTATTAGGTTGAGGGACATAGGTTTGAATATTAGGCTAGCTTAAGGGAGAGTAAGAAGTGGGCCAACCAACTAAAAAAAAAGGGCAATTTTTTTTTGCACAGAAGTGGTCTTGAGCTGGCCAGTTTGGTGAAATAGGCTGGTTCGGTATCAAATCGGCCAGTTTTGTTACATAATCAGCCGGTTTTGTTACATAACTGGCCGATTCGGTACCAAACCAGCCTGTTCCAGTTCAAAACAGTTTCGGGCCAAAAACGGTCGGACCGACCGATTTTGATAACATTGAAAAATAACCTCTAGAGCTGCACCACTTATTCATACAAAGGCTAAACTTATTGATATGATCATTAGCAGTGATTGCATTGTTACCTTGAAACACAGGCAAATAATCAAAAGCCTTCTTTGGAAAGTCATGAGGATAACCTTGGATGTTAGTAAAACAACAAGGGGCGAACAAGTTATCCATGATGACTTACTCAAGGGAAAAAGGAGCCAATGGATGTCAGAGAGAGATCCTTGTTTAAGAAAAACAAAAAGTCTTTAAGATGGAAGCTTCTAGCAAAAATTCTGCAAAAACTGAAAGAAGTGGAGTCGCCACTTCAACATGAATCTAACTTTAAATTCCAAAAGGAAAAAAACTGAAAAGTTAGTCAAGAACCGGGAAGAGAAAAAACTCTAACCTCGGGTTAGGGAAAAGCAAGTGGATATCAGGGAGGGCTTCCTGTTTGAAAAAATGAGTGCGGTTAGGTAAGCTATCAAGACTTCCTCTAGTATAAGCTTTTGTAAATGGAGGAATAAGTGGAGTCACCACCCAAATTAGGACTAATCAAACTGTCTAGGTGCTAAAGGTGCAGATAGAAAGCAGAAGATGTTAGTGATGGTGGACAAGTTGACGAACTGATGAGAAGATTGATAAGATGTCGAAGCACCAAAAAATGTGTTGCTTGACGAATTAAATGAAAAGATGGAAAGATGGACAAAATGTCGTTGAAGTGTCGAGAACAAGATGAACTTATCCCCGAGAACGGCGCCATAAATGTTGTTGCTCAAATTGTATATGTAGGGGGCGACAACTATCAGGTCGGGGGCTATCACTCTGATCCCCGACCTCTTTGTTCTAGCTGTCTCCCAGCAATAGGCTGTGGGGGTAAGTCCCTATGAAATGTGAAGATGGAAAGACTCATTGACAACTGACAAGTCTGGGAGACACAACTGAATGGCCTAGCAACTTGATTAATTTAACAAGTTTAAGGATTAGAGTAATTATTTTGATAGACCAGTGCCTTAATGGAGTCAAATACTTGCTTTATATAAATTATTTACCAAGTAACTAGATGAACAATTGTTTCTTGTTGGAATTGCAAAGTCTATCTGTTAGAAATCCTTCATGTACTTTCTGATTTATTTCTTCCTACTTGTTTTGTTAATTAACAAGTTATTTACCATGTAAATACTAAAATAAATACAAGTACATGCTCAACACATACAGATCATCAACTGAAGGAAAAACAAGCACACAAGTGACACTGTTATTTTTGGACTAATGTCCTCGGAAAAACCCAATGCGGGAAAATCGGTGAAGCTGTTTAGAGGATTTTATTATTATGCAGTTTCAGAATACAACTTGGGTGCCAAAATGGCTCACCCAATAGAGAATGCCCTTGACAATAGTACCTTTCAGTCGGAGACAGATATTCCGGCTAAAACACTAGATGAATGATCCCACAACAACAATGCAACTTCTGCTGCTTTGCGTCACTTTGATAGGGACTGCGTCACCCTATCCGCCTCTCCAGCTCTCAATCTGTCCCACGAAATGCTCCCAGCGCTGCTTCTAGGCCTTGTGTAAGCCTCTTTGGCCCAACATCAGCGTCTTTGGGCTCTGCGTTAGCTTCTGGAGCCTCTGCGTCAGCACCTGGGCCCTCTGTGTCTCACACGCTAGCCCTCTCTGGCTCTGTGCAGCTCTTGGCTGCCTTTGCGTGGCCTCTAGCTGGCTATGTGTCCCTCTCCCGACTCTGCGCTGATCCTCTTGGTACTAACTCTGCCTCTCTGCTATGTATTCACTGCCCTCCGCTGCAACTCTGATCACTCACTCAATTTCCTTAGCAAACCCTGCCCCAGAAAATCGAATTCTTGATCAACTTGATGTGTTCTCCAAGTGACCCTCAAGCCTCCTCTTATACTTTTCTCGTTGACAATTCAACGACTGAGACTAAGTCACTAATCAATGGCTAAGACTAGATCTAGCTTGATCCATGACTTTTGGACCATTCTCACTCAGTTTTATATTAATTCACATTAATATTATATGTTCCCTAAGTTTAGGCTTAGGGACTCCATTAAAAATAGTAATTATTTTAATATCTCCCAAATTGGTTAGATTCTGCGCAAACCATTTCTAGGTATTGGAGATCTCATGTGCTTTAGCCTCTCCACCGATTTTCGTGGCTAGAGCACATCCGATGCTACCCCAAATCAACATTGCCTTAGGATGATTCACTATCCTAAATGAGATGGAACACCTAAAGTCTGAGGTGAAATGCAAGATCTTTGTTTATTTTAGATTATATGCCTAATTAGATGAATCCTTTCCCTTAGCTGTTTTGAGGCTGGTCTCTAGAGTAGGTTGTGAGAGAGAAACCAAAGGGAAACAAGCTATGGCTTGATTAATGATCCCTCCCTTTGAGTTCTAACCACCCGATGCCTCTGGTGCTGCAGAGACTGTGGTTCTGACGATTGCAAGGTCACCGTGTTAACCACTAAACAAGGTCTAGACTTCACAAGCTAGATGTGAGAGGTGGTCGAGTCTTTCAAGCAAGCTTATGCTTGGAGGTAAGTTAATTAAATGCAAATCTAGCCCTAAGATGCAAATGTAGGATGAGAGATTACTTTTAGTGAGATTGCTAGATGTCTTAAGCACTTAGAGACAAATTGCAATGATGTAACGCAGGTTTCAAATCAATATATAATGACAATCTTCACTAAAAGAGGAGATGCTCAATGGAACAAGATAGAAGGTGCCCAATGTTATCAAGATCAAGACAATTGCTCATGAAACAACCTTAAACAAAATGCTTCTTTCAACAATCCCAATTAGATGCTGATAATCTTTTAACACAATTGCTTGAAAACCAAAATTACTCTTATCACAATATGATGATCAATTAGGTGCTTTAAAGAGTGAATCATAATATTGCAAGGTTAAGAACTTAGATGTGATGCTTACTTGCTAAATGCAATGTTGGTGCGAAAGTAAACTCACAAGGAATGCTTATATTATAACAATGAAAAACAATATTCAATATCCAATTCCTTTAGCAATGATAATACACGTAAGGATTCCTTTAGAGATCAATGTCATAAAAATGCTAACAGTCCTTTAAGCAACACAATGTATCAATGCTTTTCAATGACAAGACAACCAATGACATGTAAGAATGCTTTGCACTTAGGAAAACTCATAAATATTGCTCTTTAGATTTATGTTTATGACAAATTAGGAGCAAGAGAAGACTTATGACAGCAGTAAGCTAATCTTATGTGAATGACGTCAAATCAATCCAAATATATCAGCTATCCTTTTGAGCACTTATTATCTTATTTAGAGCACATATACCTTGCCAATTAGATGAGATTGCACACATTGAGTTACATATGCATGTAATGGATGCAAGAATGCAATTAGATGAATGTAATAATGAAATGGGGCAGCAAAGGGACCAGTGGTCACAGCAGTAAGAGAAGCAACCCAAATCAACAAGAAACACAAAAAGATGCAAAGAATGAAAGCCCAATAAGATAGGATGATTGTCAACTATTTTTATACCACTGTTACGTCTATGATCAGGCCATACAGTGCTTATATCAGACCTTAATTTTAGTATGACAGTCCTCCCAAAAATTACAAGAGATTCCAATCAATGCAAGCCCAACAATACAAATGATTTACCAATGAAATGAGATGACAGTTGGTTAATTTTATGCCACTGCTAAGTGTTTATGTCATTGCTGTAGGTTACTTAGTGTAGCTGTAGGTGATATACCAGACCTTGAAATTCAGCCACAGTCTTCAAAATTTCATTCTTATGCAATCAATACAACCACAAGGTCAATATTTATTGCCTTAGGTAAATGATTAATGAGTTTAGACTTGATTTATGTGTGCTTAGGCTATATATATACCACTGTCAACAACGTATTTCAGAGGCTGCAAATGAAACAGTGATGGAGAGAAGAGTTGAGAGAGAAAACCACTAGGCCTTATGGCCTTGTTGGTGACTAATGAGACTTTTCCAATGGACTTGTCCACCTGCAACCACAAAGTTATCTCCAAAATCACATTAAATCACCTGAAAAACCAAATGTTAGTGCCCAGAAATCACTGCTACCTCGAGATGGGTCTGAATGAGGGCTAGAAGAGGTAGGTCAGGGCCAGGAGATGGGAGCAATGGGGCTAGATAGGGCAGTGATGAGGGTTAGGGTTTAGGACAAGGTCATGGGTGAGAGGATTAAGGCCAAAAGGGTTGCGGCACTCAGAGATAGGCGTCTTAGAGGCGGCCTCAAGGGAAGAAGGGGCTGCCGCCAAGGGTTTGAGCCCTTAATAGGCCTGTGGCTCAAAGAGGAAGGCCCAAATAGGGCTGCCGTGTCTTGGAAAAGGCCAAATAAAGCTTATGCTAAGAAAAATAAGCTACATTTCTCAAATAAACCCTTCAAGTTGGCAATAAAACCAGCTCTGATACCACTGTAATGTTCTCTTTTTATATTTATTTAATTTCCCTAAAGTTAAACCTTGATTTTTCTTCAAAAAAAGCACAATACTTCTTGCCAAGAATTTGACAGATTTAAAACCAATAATTACAAGCTTTTAGGCAAATTCCACTGTAACCCCAACTATTTATTTCTTTATTACTAACAGGGCAATTACATCAAATTAATCTTAAAAAGGAACTTGACAAATAGATAAACTGGAGAAACCTTCTCTAGCTAGACTCCCGTGTCTGCAAATGTTCACTGCTTCAGCCTTCTAACTAACGTCCAAAATCTCATCCTACCTCTCTAAACACCAATGAGAAACTTAGTTGATTCCTCCAAATCACTAGCTAGGGTGTATCTTGCAACACCGAAACCAATCGCCACCAGCTAGGATGGATGTTTCACCACTGAAACTGGGATCTCTACAAGGGTCTCCCCTCACACCATAAACTACTAGAGCTTCTGATACAATTATCTAAATATGAATAACCAATCATACCTCGAATGAAATTTCATCTCTCTTTTTATAATTTTTCTTCATCCAAATACCATGGGTTATCGAAATATCATGGATTCTCTCTTTATAATCTTTTTATTTTTTAATTTAATTATTCATTTCACTTATTGATGTTGTTTTTTCTCCAAGTGAAAATGAACAATTAAATCAATCTTGAAAAGGGACATTACAGTTGGTGAGATGAATGCTGTTACTGTTGTCGGTTTTGTGATGTTCTAAGGACAGCTTCAAGGATTTGTAGTCCTACCCTCTGCATAGAAGAATTGGGCTTGAACTTGGGATATTTGATGATGTAGAAATTATTACAAAAGTTCTTGGGCTTGTTGTCATTGATTCACATTCTCCTTTTCTGTGACAAATATTCCATTTCTTATACTTGGTCATAAAATTATCATTTTCTCGAATTAATGTGAGATCATAAGGGTTTGGAGCATAGTAGTGTTCTCGAAGAGATGTTCCTGTTCCATCAATTTACATCCATCTTGCATGATTTGATTCTTATATGTCAACGGAATACTATAAGTGTAAAGGTTTGGGGTATAGTATTATTCCTAAAGAGACGTCCCCATTCCATAAATTTACATTACTTCCATTTTGCATGATTTGTTTCTTGTATGTCAATGGAACACTGTAAGTGTAGAATTTCTATTCTCCAATATTCCTGTTATCTTGCACTATATATATGTATGTCACATGGGCATTCAGGATGCTAAATCCAGCCTTCAGGTAATTTTTGTACTCGGGATGTTGGCTGATTTTGTTGACCTTTTACTTTAGGGATATGTTTATTCTTTTATTTTTGTTTTCTTCCTTCAAGATAGGCGTCTGCAGGGAATCCTTTATGCACTTAAAATTTATATACTATTTGTTACCATACTCAGCTATCCATTGACTATTTGTGGCATTGTGGACATTGATATGATTCTTTGTTCTATTTCTTTTTATTTTGTTAATGTGAAGGTGGGGTGGTTAATTAAGGTTTGCATGGCACTAAATGAGATTGCAATGTCGTCTATAATCTATTGCTTCGTTTGAAAGGTGTGCTTTGATTATTTATATAGTCATTTTGCTAGGCTTGTTAAACCAATGCTTATGTTGTATTACTATATTAAATAGTGCAGTATTTCAAATTCATCTTAGATTCTGGAGTGTTTTTTCTATTTAGAGTACCTGTCAGATTAATATAATAATGAGCACAAGAAGGGCTTTTTGTCGTTTCCATTTTTCATCAACCCAATTGTGTAGACATTTATCTGAAAACAAGGTCAATTTGGATTGTACACAAATTAGTTTAGGTCTGCTACGTGTGATTTTGACATTGCTGACCATGTACTTGTATTTGAGTGCATTCCTATGATTGTATGACAAACAATAAGCTTTCAAACTGAAAACAAATATTTGGGAACTCCTGCAGGTGGTTGCATATGCTGATGGCCATGTAAAGATCTATGAATCACTTGACACATTGGAGTTAAAGCGATGGCAGCTTCAGGTCAAGTATTTTCATTCGTTGTAACATAATGCATGGCATTCCTTCATGATTATAGTACTTTCCTGTTGGATCTATGTCATTGTTGAAGATAATTTCATAGGCTGTTATGTTTGATCACCCTATACTTTTTAGTTGATCCTTGCTTTTGGAAAAAACTATAGGCACACTATCCACCTTATGTAGAAAATGTTTCATTGCCTTTTTCTTGAGGGAAAATTCCATGTCATATATTACATGGGAGAAGCAGTGGTACAATGTTAGTTATTGTTGATCATTCTCCTCATTACCCAGCTGGGAAGAGGAAGAACCTATGGTTAAACCCTTACATTAACAGATGTATATATAATCTCAAGAAAGTGGAGCTTAGCTTATACTTCGGTTCTTAAGTCATCCATGAAAGGTTGAAAGTCTGTCTTGAACAAATCTCTTTCTACCATCAAAAGAGATATATTTACTGAAAATGAAAGAGATAGCTGTAAGTCTAAGAACAAAGTAGAATGTCAATGCCATCCACTAAAAACATCACGGGCCTCCCGGGAAGCATTGTCATGGATCTACATTTAGAATTTCATTTTAAGACAAGATTAAAAATTATAAACGATAATATAACCATATGATTTATTAAATGGTCGCCATATTGCACATTAAATGGCAGGCATATTGTGCATTAGCTGACATCAATACTATAATTGTAGTATGCATAAAACAACAGGTGAACTTTTTATTAAAAAAATGGTTTAGTTAATTGAGGGTGGTACTACTTAATAGTGTGTTGTACTTATATTGCTTTTAATAGAGACTATTATTTTTAGTTGCAAAGACTTACATGTACAACATTGGCACTTAGCTTAGTGTTGTAGGAATAGCTTCCCTGCCCAACCCAAGTTTGGAGGCTGAAACCACACCTGTGTGGATTTGTGGCCAAAGTGCCCAGAGAACCGTAGCCCCGAAATTTGGAGGTTCTTGCTACTTTGGAATCATGATGGTTTTGTGCACAGTTCCACACATGGAACTGCAGTTTCGTGCACGGTTGTGCTACGGTTCTAGAGCACTTCATGTTTGGTTCTAGAGAAGCACACACTGTTCTGCGTGGCTTGCTTTTCTTATCTTATCATATCTTTAACTTTGGGTTTGGTTGGGACCTAGTGTGTGTTGAGGGATGAAGGCAGAGTGAGGATGATGATGATCGTATTGAGATGCCACACCCATCCAGTGCCATGGTCCTGTTACTGATCAAATTAGTAGTGTTGTTAAGGACCTGGCAACCTGTTAGATTGGCACACATAGGGCAGGGACCCATTGTCACCTCAGCCCAAGCCCCTGCTATTTAGGCCCAACACCTCCCTACACAACCAAGGGAGGATTCCCCAAATTGTCCTCGATAATGTTGGTACAAGACCAATGCCTTAAGTGGAGTCAGTTCATGTGGAGGTGTTTACTTTATACGTGTTGCCTAGCGGTAAAAATGTTACTGTAGTAGGTGAAATCTAAAGAATAGATATTAGCAGCCAAAATTCACTAAACATATATCATGCAACCTATGGATTTTTATCTACACTATAAATCCTTATCAGAAATTATGTTATCCTTCAATTTGGGCGACTGGTTAAGAAGATATGATTTAAAACAACTTGTTATTCAGTGTGATAGACTGTAAAGTCTGTGTAAAACACAGGAACAACAATATGATTTAACTGTTATAGCCACCCTACAGGTGTCCAAACACTGCTAGAGAGTTACTCTAGGGGGTGGAAAACTTAGAGTTAATATAAAGGTTTTGAGGCCTTCCCTCTACCCAAATTTGACTGAAAACTCAATATCCAGTAGGTTGGAAATTAAATTTAAGATTTTGGGTGAAAGATGTGTTTAAGCACCCAGAAATTTCCAGATTTAAAATATGCAATTATTTATGGCTGAAAATTGTTAAAATTGGCAACTAGGGCCAGACTCCATGTGGGTCTTCTTATTCATGGCAGCTCATATTTTTCTTGGATTCATCTCATCGAGAGTTGTAGGATTGATCTAAAGATGATCCGATTCCAACAAGTATTCATGGAGATACGAGTTTATTTGTGTTATGTGACAATTTGTCAAGGTTGGCCAGTAACCAAATTACCTCCACTTGTCCCCCACGTTTTAGAATAAATAGAGGTGCTTTGCAAGTCATTTTAGACTCACCTCTTGTGATCTCTTCTCTCCACTGTTTTGGGTTTTAGTGGAAGGGGAAGTCCCCAAGAGGATACACTGTCCTAAGAAGAGATCAGCCATGCCCTAAACCACAATTCTGAAAGGGACTAGGACGCAGTCAAACGAGGGACTAGAACACAGTAAAACAAGGACTTAAGTAGAAGCCCAAACGCTGTCCTAAATGAGAGATGCACTAACTGCTGTTCTAATTGAGATCGAGACATAGTCAATAAAACATGCCCTTGACCATAATGCAGTTATGATGGATAGATCCTAACGCTGTCACCTTAACACTGTCATGGAGAGATCCTAATGCTGTCACCTTAATGCCGTCATGGAGGATCTATCCTTACCCTAGCCGCAGTCCTAAAGGGTGAGCTAAGACGCAGAGGGAGAGGCCTTAACCAGCAGCGTGTGAAGGCCTAAACTGCAGTTCTAAAGAGCCCTCATTGCTGTTCAAAAGATGACCCATATACACAGTCAAGAGACTCCTATACGCTGGCAGAAAAATCACTGTTTGTAAATCTCTTATACGCAGCAAGCAGAAGGAGCCTTTAGGTAAGGAAAAGGGTCTCTATTCTAAGACCAAGGGTAGTGGAACTTCCAGCATGGAAGAGAAGGACTACCATTGTTTAGAAGCAGTCATGGAGGAAGACTTACTACGCAGCCCTTATCTGCAGCTAAGAGAGGCTCATTAGTAGTCTTATATTGCTGTTCAAAGAGATCCTTACTGCTATCCTAAGGTGACCTTAACCTCTGTCTATTAGCAGCTCAAAGAGACCTTGTTGCAGTACCCTTAATTGCTGTCATGATGTCACATTGCTGTAGATGACAGCATGGGCTAATTAAGGACTGTCTGGGCATATTGGTGATGATCCGTGAGCTTGATTTGAAGGGTTGCTTAATCTACAGCTACAGCTAGCTGCTTTGCTAGGCTGCAACCCATAGCGAGCAGCTAAGGCTGTCCCATGACAGTATTGCAGTGTGCAGCATATAAGTGACAGTGATGATGGGTCCAGCATGGTGCAGCACAGTGATGATGGGTGCAGCATGATGAGATGCAACATAGTGGATTAGTGCAGAGTGATGAGAACAGCTTTGTGATGGGTGCAACACAGTGATGATAGGTGCAGCATGGTGCAGCACAGTGATGGGAGCAGCACAGTGATGAGAACAACTCAGTGATGGGTGCAACACATTGATGGGTGAAGCACTGTGATGGGTGAAGCATTGTGATGGAATCACCTTGGAGAATCAGTTGAAGCAGTATGCCTTCACCTAAGTTCAGATCAGCTACCAAATGTGTTATCTTCTTCATGAAGATCTCTGCTCTTATTTTGACAAGTCAAAATGTTGACTTCTAATATATATGTACTATCTCTCTCTCTCTCTGCTAAACTATTGAAGAACATAGACGAATTGATCAAGGGTTTCCTCACATTGGGGTTTGTCCTTGGTTGGCGCCACATCTTGTATCCTCTTGTCTTGGCTTGTCTTTTGCGATTTATGTTTATGTTCTATCTGCATTTTACTATCATGATAAATGTGATTGCTAATCTGGAATTGATATTGAGCTAATATGGAAAATTGAAGTAAAGTTACTCTCAGCATAAAACATACCTAAAATTAACATGGAATCGGAGCTCTGGGGTGAAGAAAAAGCCCAAGCAAGAGTGAAAGAGCAATCACCGAAGATAGTTGGACAAGGTCAAAAGGCTCAATGGGTTCCTCATCCCTCGTCAAATTCACCAAGGATGAAGTCGAAGCAAAGAAGATTATCAAAGTGGCGCAGCAGAAGCATCTGGTGGCCTACCTATGCGTTACTTCAATGGGAAATTTGGATCTAAGAATGGAAGGAAGGGCAGATGCCTTGCTTGCAATAAGTTTGGCCATTATGCGAGGAAGTGTCCAAGTAGGAGGGACACATCACTTGATGATGATAACAATCATTCCACGGGCATCTTCAATGATCAAAGGAATGACAAGTACAATGGCAAAGGAATAAAAGGAATGCATGTCATTAAGGAAATGGCCGACTCTTCAAGGAAAATAAGGAACTGTAGGTATGAAGAATCAAATGTTTTTTCTGAGTATTATCTTATGTCGGCCCTCTCCACCAGACTCGTTGAGAAAATTGATAGTGGTGCCTCAAGGCACTTCACTGGATTCAAGGAAGCTCTCTCTAATTTGATAGAGAAGGAAACAATCATGGAGATTATTCTTGGAGACAATGCCACCTATCCTGGAAAGGGTGCAGGGAATGTTTCTCTTCAAATGGATCAGGGTAACTCACAAGGAACCTGGTGTCCATTTTGGAAATGGAAGTCAAAAGTTTCAAGGTGGCATTCATTGATGGAAAGGTACGTGTTTGAAAAAGGAATTTTTCAAGATACTCTTGAGTTCAGGGTAGGAAATTTGTATCTAGTTGTAGGAAGTCCATTGGGGACCATGTTGGTTGACACATCTCTTCTATAGCACCGGAGTCTGCCCATCTTCATTGTGGGGTGTTACATAGTAATTTGTCACTGCCTTCACCCCAGTGTTTCTACTGTGTCATGTGTCCAAGTGAAACGTGCTCATACTAAACAAATGCTCTTTTGTGTTGCCAAGTGACCCACTTTTTCTAAGTTTTCTACCTCATCGCTAGAATGGACTTAATATACGCGATGAACAACGGTCGTAAATAGTCCATCCGCACTTCCAGCACGGAAGTACATCTCTTTCCCGCGACGGTCTGATTTCATGCTCCGGCGTGAGGCTATTTGCTATCTTTAGCGACGGTCTGACTGGCTACATTGCTTGCTAGCGATGTCAGTGCTAAAGCTTAGTTATAAACTCGTGATGATCCAGATTGGGTGAATTCGTTCCAACAGTCATCCTTCTGGATGTCTCCAGACCTGGTTGTTGGCATAGTTTGTGTCGCCCTTCCTCCTCTAGTATGGCAGTTTCGTCATTTGTGCTACCTTCCTTGGGGATAAACTCTCTCTTCCACCTTTCATGGAGACTCCTTCTCCTATTTAAACACTCACCTTTGATATGATCAGCTAGTTGGTAATT
>APFE031069205.1:0-21135 GCA_000404065.3 Pinus taeda | reverse complement strand
ACCTTGGAAACCTATGGAGGTTTCTTGGGTTTGAGAGGAGGAAAGTATTGTTATCTGGTTTTGCACATTCTTCTTGAGGACACACTATATCTGGTTGGACTTGGGCCTAGTTGGCTGGGAGGTAAATCAGGTTGGGTCGGTGAGAAGGAGCATTCAGCTGGAGCTATAAGACAAAGGTATCATCATCAACCGCCAGAACATGAGTGTTTAGCTGGAGCTATAAGACAAAGGTATCATCATCAACCGCCGGAACAAGTATTTTTCCATGGGCTACTCTTGTTAAGTTGATATCAATGGAATGCTCACCTTAATTTATGTTTCTTATGATAATATGATAAGATGTTAAATGTTTAAAGCTTTGTGAGAAGGTCAGCAAGCTCCTTTTTATTACTTTTAAATTAACAGGAAAATAGATATGTTAGTGTATAATAGATTGAGGCTCTAATAATTGGAATCGGGTTCTTACATTGGGTTTCCCCTTCCACGGAGGGGATGTAATGAGATAAATTTGTTGCGAAATTATTTTGGGAGGCATCCTCTGCCTCATCATCTTGCACCTCAATTTGGGCAATCAGGGCCTGCAAGTCTTCTTCCTCCTCCTCTGTTTCAATGGTGACGGCTTTTCCCTTCTCTTCCATTAACAATTTGCCAAACCGTTGGTTTCTTGGGGATACACAGACTAGTCCCATTGTTTTCTTATCTTTCTGTGGTTGTTGCATTCATGGTGATTTTTGAACTTCAGGCATAGTTTCCACCTCTCCAGGCTCCACAGTAACTTTGGTAAATCGTACTCTTGTTCTAGCAGTTGTCATTGTGTCTACCCTTAAGGATGGTAAGAGTACGCGGTGCTCAATGCCTTGCTAAATTCTCAAACAACCAAATGTTGCCTTGGATCTGGCCTTGAGGGTTTTATAGCGTATTTTGAATTTGAATTCAACCCTTCCCCCCACTTCTACATCATTAATGCCTTCTTGGCGGCAGATCATCCCAAATCTTGTTCTTAATTCGTCTCTTAATTTCCCACCGCCCACTCCTCTTCACCTTAAATTGGACCTCTTGTCATGAACAATGACACTAGTGGTCACCTCCCAGCCTACTTGCGTAGCAGCCTAGCACCCTATGCATGGCCATGACCCCTATGACATAACGATCATGCGTGCAACCTTCTTGTCGTGCAGCTCCCATACAGACTCTTTTAAAATCCCAAGCTCTCTTTCAACTGTTTGGAGCACTGATACTGTGCTTCCTACAGATAGTCAGGTGGTCTCACCATTGGTGCGAGGCTTCAAGTCACCTTCCAACCCAGTCCGCGGGCCTTCCTTAGCTACCCTTGCTCCAGTTAGCACCTCATGTTCTTCCTTATATGGTGTGCTTCCCTAGTTACTTTCTCTAATAAGGTGCAGTTGCAGCCATGGTAACAGAACCAAAAATTCTTGGCAACAATCTTCTAATGTGGTGGTATGGCTGCTGATATTTTGTCGTGTTCTTCTATCGATGCGACATGTTTGCATGATTTCGGTTTCCAACTTTCTAATTTCCATGTCTATTAACATGCTTTTTTGCTTCAGTCATACCTGACCTTCTTTGAGTTTGCAAAGCTCAAAGTTCCCTCGCCAAATGGCTTCTTGAATCTTCATATGTTCTTACTCGCACGACTACATAATCCCTTTGTTCTGGTCCTTGCATGTTGTCCTCATTATGGGTGTTGTTGTAGGAGGATTCTTATCTAAGGCTATGGCCTCGACTCTTCTCGTCGTATTTGGAATAATTCCCGCACTCAGGTTCTTGTGCATGGCCTTATTCCCATCGGACCATTGGTACGCATAGGTCCCAATCAGTTCGCCCTGCCTGGTAAACCCTATTTAGGATTTTGCATAACTTCTAGAATGCTTCTACGTGGAATCTCTTGGGGGCACGTCACTTTTCTTGATGTTGTGTCTAGTTCTTATTTTCGATCCTTAGTCTGGGATGTGCTTGCACAACACACATCTACACCCATCAACACAGGTGGGCGTGCAAGCTACTTCATCCTAGCTGCTTGGATATTGTTTGATGTTGGGGGCTTGCAAACAATAAGTGCATCTATCTTCTACATTCAGACCAGTTTACAATGGTCTTCTGATGTGTACTCCACCATCGTGAGGGTGTTGTGCGTGGTGCCCATTCTAGTGCACTGTACCGCTACCATTCTGGTACTGTGCTTCCAAATTTGTCTAGGAATTCATCCACCGCCATCACCCCATCATAGGTTGGTAGTTCCCTGGCCTCTTCCATCACACAATAGAGTGATCTAATCATCATGTTGCAATTTAGCATTGTCACTTTGTGCAACTGGTTCTGCCAACATTCTACTTCTTCATCTAAATCCAAAGTGCATGAGTTGCCGCACTCCCATGAGATTCTCCCATCTCCAATTGGGTTCACCCAATCCTAGTCTCACACCGTTATCTAGTAAATACAATCTATTTCATCGTCACTTTCATCATCGCGCACTAGTTCAGTGTAACGCGCTCCCTCAACTGGGTCTAGTGGAACTACTACGCATAGGTACTTTTTCTCGAATATCATCTTTTGCTTCTTCAGGTTAATGATTCCATTCATATTAGTGGCCTAATCTATTCCTAGTAATGCGGGATAAGGATTGCTATCATTGACAATCTCTATTACTTAAAATTTCATCTATGTGTTGGCACTTTCGATATCAACTATTACCCCTTGCAACCTCCCCATGGGCAAAATATTTTGTTGGTTCACCATTCATAATTTAATAGGGGACCACTGCAATGCGAGCCTACCCATGCGTTCCCATGTTTTCTTTGGTAACACATTCGCATCCGATCCAAGATCTAGGATGACCTAATACATTTCATACTCACCAATTTGTGCAGTGAACCTCATCTCCCTTCCAGTGCGCAATGTATGCTTCCCTAATTTCCGGACTATGCGTGGTTCTCCTGACCCTACACACCTAGTGATCAATTCCTATAGTCCCTTAACTACCTTATTATCGTGCAAAAACTTCATGCATGTCTCTAGAAATGTAGTTAGCATAGATGGATCCATCCCTGGGTCTGGTTGATCCTTACTATCTGAAGTAGAGGCCTCTGTGAAGCTCTTCTTAGCTTCCATGAATGTCTCCTTTGTGTGTTCTAGGTGAAACTCAAGTTCCTTTGTAGGAGACTTGTGAACCCATGTATCTTTCTTGCGTTGCTTCCCCTTACCCTCCCCTGTGGTCACACCACTTTTGAGTATCATGTTCTTCTTCGTGTGGTTCAGACCTCATCATTTGGATATTCTAAGTCGGAGGAGGCTGGAGCACCCATTTCTCATGCATCTGTGTGATCAACGTAGGACAATCTATCATTTCATGATCAAACTAAGCATATTATGAACAGGATGTCCTTGTTGGGTTGGTACAATCACGGGTGTAGTGCCTTAGTCCTCATCAATTGTAACAAATTAACTATCTGTGGCCCCTTCCTAGTCCCATTCCTCCACGTCCTTGACCTCGCCCCCGAAATCCAATGCGCGTTATCTCCCAGATGGGTCGAGGCCTAGTGTTTCTATCTGCATTGTATACGCTGGGGTTTGATCCATCATTAACTCATCGTTGTGACAAGTACACTCGCCATGGCCTACTGATCTGCAAAAATTACAAAACAACTGTTGGGGAGTCTGTGTATACGTCTGCAACACATGTCAATTACCCATCATGTGTTTTCCTCCTATCTGACGGATCGCGCACCATAACGTGGGTGTCACACTTGGCCCTACATATGCCTCCGATCTGAATGGTATTGGCCCCCCTCCTGTAAATTAGTTCACAAATATTGGACAATGGTCTTTGCCATGGCCCTGGCCTTTTCATTTTCTGTGCCATACTTCCTTGTGTGCCTTTGGCCATGGTGCCCTATCTTGCTTCAAGCTCTGCATCTCCAGGTAGAGATTCTATAGTTGCACATGGATTTGTTGAACTCCCAACCCTAGATCTTGTACCAGTGTCTCACGTAATCTCATCGCCATTTCCAATGCTTTGGCCTGGGTAGAAAGTTTCTATTGGGATAGCATCGTCCTTAGGTGTGGTGTCAGAGAGGCCACAAATCATGTGTGATGTTGTGCATCTATGTGCGTCATATTAGCCTCGTTGATCATACTCTTCAGTCGCTGATCTAGATCCCAGGGGGTCTCACCTAGAAGCATCGTGATCTCCTTAAACTCGATGATGGACTGTGTCTCTGATTTCGTTGGGCTAAATTATCTGTTCAACACATTCTGGATCTCTACTATTCCTACATTTGGGTGATCATTAGAGTGCTTGATATACCATATAAATGTGTGATCCCGTAGTGCTCTCACCAATTTACCCTTCTTAATGTTTTCATCCGTGAACCCTTGCACTTCCCACACTGCGCTTACCACGAACCAGAACTGTTTTGGATCCTCATTCCCTACTCCTCTGAATACAAGTAGCTTGATCGCACTCGCCATGCTAAATTGCGGGTTTGGTGGAGGTGGAGTGGCTGGAGATGGAGGTGAAGGAGGTGAAGCGGGTGGTGACACGGGCAGAGGTGGTAACTGTGGAATGTGCTGCCTCATCAAATTGACTGCACTTCTGGGAGAGATCCAAGTGAGCTCTTCCTTGCTTTCTCATGAAGGTGAAATTAAGGGACTATTTCCTAATTCCTCACTACCTTTGTAGATCTTTCCGCTTCGTGTCGTTCCAAACATTAATGTATTCGCATAACCTGCTTTTCACATAACATCATCTTAATCTAGGTATTCAAGGATTTAATGTGCTTACCTCGTGGTCCCTTTGAGAAAATTTTGTTTTGCTTCACTGTAGCTCACGGTCATGTCTATCGTAAACTTATTGATAAATCTCCCTATTATCCAATCAAACCAATGGTCCACAACTCGCGCAACATTATCTTCTAATTCCTCTAGTTTGCGCAGTAATTCTAGAATCCACACTATCGGTTGGTCAATTTTACACCTTCACTGACTACTGGCTAGCTTCACGATCCACTCATACAATTCAGAAGGAAAGGATGCGAAGAATATCTCGTGGATTTTTGTATACACGTAGTGATCCAGCCACCTTTTCTCGAATTCCTACGGATTTTTGTTTTCCTATGTCACGAACTTGTGAATCTTCTTGTCCAACCACTCTTCAATTTCCTTATTTGTTTGGTTCTAGTGGCATGACATCAGACATCCCTTAGGCAGATCCCAGTCCTAGCAACGGAACCATTTGTTGGCTTGTTGGGGCCTAACCCAGGTTCAGAATTGATTTAGCCAAACAAAACTCGAAACTACCATCCCTTTCGGTAACAGTCCACAGTGCGTAAACTGAAGTCTCACATGAGGTAGTATGGGAGGGTGCTGAAACCACATTTCCGCACCCTAGGGATGTCTTGATGAAATCTAGGAAGTTTGCGAACCGAATTTGACTTGGAGCACTAAATATCTTGGGTCAGGGCCCAACCCTACTAGAAAAGTTTCCTCATACTGTACTTGTACACTTAGGTTACTTCATAAATTACTTGTTAAATTGATTTTGGCATTGTTACATTACAAGTATTGGTGAATTTGATTAGTTTGCTTCCATTTGTTCATAGCTTTAGCAGTAGGATTAGATATATAAAGAAATATAAAAAAAGGCTGATAACAGGTGGATCTTGCCTCATTCCTCCCTTCAGGGACCATGGTTTGAGGAAAAACCCTCATTCAACTCAAAAACATAGAATTATGGTTTCTTATGAAATTTAAGGTTTTTCTGATAACTATGTCAGCATCTTTCAAGTTTCAAAGATAGGTTGCATTTGTCATTTTTGATATATTCATATTTGTCTTAGATTTCATGGTCTTTTCACAATAGGCTGCAATCATTTCCATGCATGAACTAGGCAAATAAATGATGAAATTATGCTTTCCTATGTTGATGTAAACATCTCTTGTTTTGACATGATTTATAGGTAAAATCCAAAAATGATGTGTATATTGCAGGAGTTTTAATAGTGTAGGAAGACCTCATATCAATTGTCTTAGCCTAACCTTACCCGTCCATGATTGCCAAAAGCCACTAATTCCATAATCTGAGTTATCATTTCACAAGGACAACTTGTCATGCTTGTTGAGCAAGTCCAACCATGATACAACTTTGGTTTGAGTTCTAAGGGAGTCCTAACCACTTCCTTGCCTTATTCCTCCCCTCACTCACCTTCCCTAAGCCCCACACCTCTTTCCAAATCACTCCTTATGCTTTCGGCCTATTCTTGTAGGAAAATAAGGGATCCAATAGGTGAATTAGGACATCATGTAGGACGACCTGTAGTGGCATGTTTTCAGCCTGATTTGTGAGAAATGCATCACGAAAGATAGGAGAAGACCCTCGCTTGAATCCCAAGCCATCTGACCCTTCACAACCATCTCTTCCCACACCTAAATCGCCGCCCATACAATCAATAAGAGTTAGAATTCATGTTTCACAAAAAAGACAAAAAGAAAAAGATTGTTATGCTTATTTATGTGCATAGTTGTTAAGTGTTTGATTAGAATAGATTGCATGCTTAGGTTAGTAGGATTTCACATGTGTTAGCTTAGAATTCTTTTCAATCAAGGTATCTTGACAAATAGCTAGATGTGTTGTGTGTTTTAAGCATCTATTTCAGTCTTTCTTTACTGTAGTAGGTAGCATTTCAATTCTCTCAATTTGGGTAAAATTCTCCTTTCTTAATTGATAATCAAACTTCTTCTAAATCAATAGAAGGTTGGTTTGAGAAACCCTAGTGGTCTATCATCCAACTCAGTAGTGGAAAAAAGCGTGGACCCATTGCATATACTTGTGTATATGACAATGTCACCTCCAAGTTTGTACGAACCCTGGGTTAATTAAGTAAAGTTTGTAGCCCTAGGAGTTGCAGCATTCTTGCTGCAATACTAGTGCTCATCACATTTTGGTGTCGTTGCTAGGGAAGTGTCTAGGTAGATGTGATTTCTACTTTCTTTCTTATATTTCACATCTCTTTCATTCTACTATTAGTTTCATTTTTCAAAGATATTTGTAAGTTGGTTTTCTTTCCTTTCCATTCCACAAGTGATTTCATTCAGTAGCTAGTCTCAATACAATGGTCTTTTCTATTCTGCAATTAGTCTTAAATCTTGAAAAAAAACAAAACAAAACACTTATTTCATGCCTAGTAGGAATAGAGATAACTTAGGAAAATTTCTACCAAATACCCCCGCCACTTCAAACATCCAACCTTCCCTCTTCTTCGGTGGATGTGAATTAGAGAGCCCCTTAGGCGGACAACTAGAGATTTTTGAAGAGCCTATAGGGGAAAGAGAAGAAGAACCCATTCCAACTAACGTAATGGTTGAAAATAGAAATGAAAGGGGAGACAGAGAAAGAATTGAGGGCGATTTTCCCATCACAGAAACCAATGGGTATGCCACGACGAAAAACATGAGCTCCTCTTCTCTTCCTCACTTCCATGGTCTGACCTCAGAAGTTCCAAATACTTTATTGTTTGAATTTGTTATTACATGAAGAACTTAAGATTACACCACTAATGATCAGGATTTGAAATTATTCCCATCCACTCTCAAGGATTTAGCTCTATACTAGTTCATGGGTTTACCTAGGGATAGTATCACCACCTGGGCTCAAATGCAGCAAGTTTTCAACAAGTATAGGGACTACTATAGGTCCAAACACACTAAAGACGAAACTTTTAGAATGAGCTTGGGGCATAATGAGTCTTTACAGGATTATGCAAAAATATTCCAGCTTAGCTACAAAAGGGCCAGGTGCATAGTTGATCGTGAGTCACTTAAGCTAGTCCTACTCAGGGGGATCAGGGAAGATCTCATGGATACCTTAAACCTGATATTAGGAGGAGATATCTACCAGTTATCTTATGAGGATATTAAGAACATCTTTAAGAACCATTCTAGGGCAACTAGAAAAAAGGGCCAGGTTAGTCAAATAGTGGCCAACGCATCCTCTTCCAACACTTCTATAAAAAGTGAAATTGGGAACATGTTCGAAGATTTTAAGAGTGAAATGTTGCAAACCCTTGACCTATAGATGCACACCATACAAATCAAGAGGAATCGAGAGGAAGCAAATAGAGCATTGGCCATCTTCTTCCCTAGATGCACAAGGAGGCACCCTAGGAATGAATCTCCATTAAAACTTATAGAAATCTACTCGGTTTGTGAAGAAAACCACTCCATAGAAAAGTGCCCTTCTCTACCTGGACTAAAAGATATGTATCACGGAACTAAAGGGATGACTGAACAACTCTACTACATGAATCAAAGGAGGCCTCACGGGCCTCGACCATACCATTAGGGCATGCAAGGTTAATCTTATGCATATTACAACCTGAACCAAAGCACATCCATTCCCCCTTGGCCCCCCCTGTTCATCCCTCTAGGTCTACACCTTCTCCCTGGTCTTTTGTACCTCAGTACCATTCCCAGATGACCAACCAGCCATTTTAGCCATATACTCCTCCACAGCCTCAGTGGAATGAAACATCCCAGGGGTGAAGGCCCCGATAGAATAATCATCTAGCTTTATTGCCTTCACCTCCTACTCAACCACAACTTTTACACCCTGCTCCACCTAAACAACCTTAGATGCCCGCCAAACCAAGCCTGAACCCAAACAATAGACAGGCATAATAGGTCTACAATGGAGAGTCATCCTACCCTACTTATGATATGGAAATTTATGAATTCAACCTTAGATATAGGAGAGTGCTTCCGGATAATCAACCTCCATCTCCACCTAAGTGAGGAAGAAAGAGAGGAAAGTATGCATAGAGTGAATCCACCACCCTTTCTTGAAAGATTAACTCATCTGGTCTAGCCTACCCTAGAAGAGAATGAACTTCTGGGTGAATTGAAAAATCTATGTGTGAAACTCCCACTTCTCTGAGCTATTAAGGATGTACCTATTTACAACAAACTGATTAAAGAGAAGTGTCTCAAACATCCAAGGAGGTGAAAAAGAGACACCCCTACCATTAATGTCATTGGATAGTTGTCTGACTTAATGATAGGAAAGGTAATTTGCCCAAAGTATTTAGACCCTTGAAGCCATGTAGTAGATGTAAATATCGATGACACCATTGTCCCACATACCTTGATTGATCTTGGGGATGCCATTAATGTAATGACTAAGGACACCATGCTCAAGTTGAATCTCCAGGGTTCATTAAAAAATACCATGGCAGTCTTGTAGCTTGCAGACCGATACGCAGTAGCCCCTAAGGGGATTGTTGAGGATTTGATGGTCTCCATTAACTCTTGGGAGTACCCTGAAAACTTCTTAGTTATCCAGCCTAAGACCAAATTTAATGGTTATCCTCTCATACTTGGGAGGCCTTGACTAGCCACTGCTAATGCCTACATCAGCTGCAAAGCTAGAAACATGACTATAAAAAATGGGCATATATCTAAGCAATTGGTCATGTACCCTCCTTCTTAGCCATATCTAGAACACGAATTACCTTTATGGCTAGAAGAAGAGGAGGAAGATGAAGTATACTGTGCCCAACTCTATACCCTAGAAACTGCCATGGGAGGAGAACAACCTAATGAAGATGATTTGATTGAACACATCCTCCAAAATCCAACTCCCAGCACCTTATCTCTAGAGGAAGTAGTGAAGGAAACCAAGAACAACCATCAAATTGATCTATTCTTAGCTTATTCAAACCCTAATTGTGTTAAGACAATAGAATTCAACCCTGAAAGAACATTGAAAATCAACCCCTCTCTTTCTGTACACGAAGAAGAAGAGTTATGTAATATGCTAAGAGAGAATTTGGATGCCTTTGCTTGGAATTACAAAGAGATGAAGGGAGTGCACCCCTAAGTGTGTACTCACCACATTTATGTCAAATAGGTTTGTAAACCAATCTGAAAACCCCAAAGGAGAATGAATCCAACTATTAAGGATATAGTCAAAGAAGAGTTGCAAAAGTTGCTAGATGTAGGATTCATCTACCCTATCTCAAACAATGAGTGGGTCTCTCCTTTGGTGCTGGTTCCAAAGAAAAATGGAAAGTGGAGGATTTGTGTTGATTATAGAGAGTTAAAAAAAGCAACAAAGAAGGACCATTTCCCTCTGCCTTTCATTGACCAAATGTTAGATGGCCTGGCAAGGAAAAAGTTTTTCTCTTTCTTAGATGGGTTTGGCCAGTACAATCAAATCCAGATTAGCCCAAAGGACCAGGATAAAACCACCTTCACCTATCCTTGGGGTACTTTTTCTTATAGGGTCCTTCCTTTTTGTCTATGCAATGCCCCTACCACTTTCCAAAGGGAAGTCCTAAGCAAGGAAATTTTTAGGGGCTAATATTTGTAGGTGGGCTAATTTTCTATGTTTTTTGAAAAAACAGGTTCGCCAAATTCGATTTTTCCTGAAAATGGTTCGCCCAAATTTTATATCATAAACTTATTTTACCTAAACAAATTCCCAAATTTTATGGATACTATATAAAATCATTAGAAATTTTAATATTTTTATAAAGATATCGTTAACCATTTTATACTTTGCATGATAAGGACTAGTAAGATTCACCAAAGTTTCTAAATTTTAAGATAAATTTCCATCCTTAAAATTTTCCCTGGTATTATCTTTGCAGAGCTATTCCATGATGTAGTAGAAATTTATATGGATGAATTTACACCCTATGGGTGTGATTTCCAAGAGTCTCTCTCTATCATAGGTAAGGTGTTGAGAAAATGAATTTAAATGAACTTATCCTTTAGTCCCGAAAAATGTGAGTTCTTAATGACTGCAGGGACTGTTCTAGGTCACTCAATATCCCAAGAAGGATTGCAACTAGACCCAAATAAGATAGACATCATCAAAAGGGTCCCGACTCTTCAAAAGCAAAGGGATGTCAAATTTTTTTAGGTTTATCCAGATAGTATAGGAGATTTATAAAAAAATTCAACAAGTTAGCTTCTCCTTTATTTGGGTTATTGGCCAAACACTCCGAATTTTTATGGTCTGAAAGCTGTCAAGAAACCTTGGACACCCTAAAGGACAAGTTGACTACTCCACCTATTCTTCGAGGACCAAATTGGGCTCTTCCTTTTCATATACATAATGATGCCTCTCACAAATCCATAGGAGCAACTCTAGGCCATATAGATGACAAGTTAACTTATGCCATTTACTTCATCAATAAGAATCTATTGAAAGTCAAGCTCAACTACACAGTGACTGAAAAAGAGATCCTAGCTATTGTGCATTCATTGACTAACTTTAGGGATTACATTACCGGTTACCAAACATTTGTACATACTGACCATGCTATAATTAACTACTTGATGAATAAACCTAACGTAAATGCCTGGATTTTTATATGGTTACTTTTATTGCAATAGTTTGATTTAACTATTATTAATAAACTTGGCAAGGAGAATGTTGTTACAAATTTTCTATCCATATTTACTTTTCCTGTAGGGGAGGAAGGAATGGTTGATGATCAGTTACTAGATGAAAAATTATTTGCCATTTTAGTTCTGTCTCCATGGTTTTCTAACATAACAAACTACTTTGTGTCTACACAATTTCCACCAAACTTGTCCTCCAAGGAAAAGAGCAGGATCACAAGAAAGAGAGCCCCATTCACTTGGATTGGGGGTAATCTATTCAAGCTAGGTCCAAATCAAATTCTAAGAAGATGTGTCAGGGAAGAGGAAGTCTTTGACATCCTTCTAGTCTATCATGATGGACCTTGTGGAGGTCACTTTGCAGTAAAAAGAACAACATTCAAGGTATTGCAAGCTGGTTATTACCACCCACTCTTCACCAAGATGTGGGGAAGTATACCAGTTTGTTTGATTGGTGCCAAAGGATGGGGAAACCTACCCCAAGGGATGAGATGCCTCTACAACCTCAAGTGACTTTCGAGCCATTTAACAACTGGAGCATGGATTTCATTGGGCCCATTGACCCTGCATCCAAACAGAAGCAGTACATCATTGTGTGTACTGACTACTTAACCAAGTGGGTTGAAGCCAAAGCCATAAAAGTAGCAACAGAGGAAAGGGTGGCTGAATTGTTAATGGAAAATGTTTTTTATAAGTTTGGGTACCTTAGAGAATTGGTCACTGATCAAGGCAGTCAATTTACATCTCACATGATTAAACATTTGTTAGGTCAGCACAAGATCAAGCACAAAACCTCCACTTCTTACCACCCACAGGCTAATGGGCAAGTGGGGGTAACCAACAGAGCACTGGAAGGCATTATAACCATGGTGATTAGTAGCAGTAGAAATGATTGGGTAGACAGATTAGTTGAGGTCACCTGGACCTACAATACCACCTGGAAGACCACCACCAGCTGCACCCCTTATGAGATGGTCTATGGGAAGAAAGCCCTACTTTCCATTGAATTTGAATATAGCAACTGGATTTGGATATCACCAGGGCACAACAAGAAAGGTTGCTCCAGTTGAATGGGTTAGATGAATTTAGGATGCAAGCCCTCCTACAAACAGAGGTGACTCAAGTTCAAAGGAAAATTTGGCATGACAAGAATATCAAAGAAAAAAAGTTTCAAGAAGGTGATTGGACTTTGGTGTATGATTCCCGGTGCAAGGATTTTAAATGAAAGTTAAGAACTAGATGGTTTGGGCCTTATGTAATATAAAAGTGTCATGATAATGGTGTTGTGCAAATAAGAACCATTGATGCAGAGGCTGTCCCTTTGCTTGTCAATGGGTATAGATTAAAGATATACAAGAAGCCCTTGTCAAAGAAAGAATTCATCAATAGCATCAGCAAGACAGTGATGGCGATGGAGTGTTATGAATAAATATATAAGACAAAATATAAATCATAATAATTAATAATTATTAGTTAATTAGTAATTAGGCTTAAGAGTTAGGTCTAAATGAGACATGACTCTCCATGAAGAGACACCTATTTGGTATATAAGCAAGTCTCTCATTCTCATTGTATCAATGATTCTTATTCATATATTTAATATATAATATTTGTATCCTCATGGATATCTTTATATTCCAAGTCTTTTAGAGTAATTAATCTGTAGAAGGAAATTTGTTCACTTCATTTGGTATCAGAGCAGTTTGATCCTCTGACACCTCCATCGCTGAAGAGAGCCATGCTCTCTGATCCAAGCCCTTGGCCATCAAGGTTTCATCAACATTGTTGCCGTCAAGTTTGAAGTGTTTCGCCACAAAAATTTGGAGTTTCTCCATATCATCAATCAAGCCTTTGGCTATTAATTGAAAAAAAAAAAAAAAAAAAAAAAAATAACAATATTAAAGAATAAATAAATAATATAAAAAAAAAAATCATATAAATATAATTTATTAATAATAAAAAAAGATCAGCAACTTACCTTGGCCACATCCTTCGCCAGCCAACACAATCTTTAAAAACACATTCGTTGTTCTAGTCAGCACACTTCACATCGATCAACTAATCCACGATGATAATTACCACTTCCTGAGGATGTAGAAGTTGACTGCAACTGTTACTGTGTATACGAATTTTTTTGTTGATGATGAGTGGAATTTGTACATTATAAAAAGGGTAATATAAATTCTAGGTATGTATGCTTGAGAGGCAAGAATTTTTGTTGAAAGTCGCGACATTACATAACACATTTTCCAGTGTTGGATTAAATACATTACTAACATAAAAGTGATATTTTTAACACTTCCATCGTCCCTCTATCCAACTCGGTCACGATTGTGCACTTACAACCATCATCTGTTGTACACTTTCAAAACTACAAACTACAACAACTATTCTCCCATGCACATCACCATCGAAGTTTGTCCTTCTGCCGACTAGAATGCTATCCACTGCCATAATCCTCTTCACCTGTTGTTTTGGTGATAGTGGGTCAACAGTCACATTTGGCACTCAAATGCGCATGACTTGTCTTCTTGAGTTGTCATATTCACCGGATCGGTATTCGCTCCCTTATCTTCAATTTGGACTGTTACGACTAGGGATTTCGATACTTCTTCTTGAGTGAATTGTTCCAACTTGTCTTTTAATGCTTTCTTATCATCCTTAAGTTTCTTAATTTGAGCAAGTAGACTTTGATTATGGTTTCTCAGTTGTAAAAGTTCTTTGATTTCTGATTTATCAGCCTTATTTTCAGTGTTTTGAATTTTAAGCTTTTCATCTTTTAGATCTCTTATTGCTCTAATAAATTTTTATCAAGGTTCTTTAAACACAAGGTTTCCTCTTATTGTTCTGATCAGTGCTTCTTGAGTTCTTTCTTTGTGACCTTAGTCTTTTGCACTTGCACCAGTAATTTTTCGACATGGTCCTTGGTAATTTTTGTGACCTTAGTCTTTTTCCATTATTTCTTTGTAATGCATATCCACAAGATTTTTATGTTCATGTTCTAACACTTTTTTGTTTTGCTAAATTTTGGCTATTTTTCCATTCTCTTGATATTTTAGTTGCACTTTCTCAGTACACTGGATTACATCGTTTTGTGGTAGTGATGACGGACGTTCAACTTGGAATATGGATTCCATTTTCTTTCTCTCCTCATTAAAATCAGCATGTTGTCACTCAAGTATTGTCATTAATTATTCTATATCTCTTGCGAATGATTGTTTTTGTTCACGTCGTTTGAGCATCAAACGTGACTGTTGACCCGTTGTCACCAAAACGATGGGTGGAGAGGATTCTAATGGCGGATAGCATTCTAGCCAGCAGAAGGGAAAACTCAGGTGGTGATGTGCATGGGAGAATATTCATTGTAGTTTCGAGTTTCGAAAGTGTATAGCGATGGTGGTTGTAAGTGCACAATCGTGACCGAGTTGGATAAAGGGACAATGGAAGTGTTAAAAACATCACTTTTATGTTAGTAATGTAGCTAATCCAACACTAGCAAATGTGTTATGTAACATCACAACCTAAATTCTTGCCATCTCAAGTGTACATACCTAGAATTTATATTACACTTTTTATAATTTACAAATGGCACTCATCATCAGCAAAAAAAATTGTATACACAGTAACAGTCGCAGTCAATTTCTACATCCGCACGCAGTGGTAATTATCATCGTGGATCAGCTGATCGATGTGAAGTGTGATAACTGGAACAATGAATGTGTTTTTAAAGATTGTGTTGGCTGGCAAAGGATGTGGCCAAGGTAAGTTGCTGCAACAATGTTGACAAAACCTTAATGGCCAAGGGACTAAATCGAAGAGTGTGGCTCTGTGCAGCGGTGGAGGTGACGAAGGATCAAAATGCTCTGATACCAAATGAAGCGAACAAAGTTCCTTCTACAGATTAATTACTCCAAAAGACTTGTAATATAAAGATATCCATGAGGATACAAATATTATATATTAAATATATGAATAAGAATCATTAATACAATGAGAATGAGAGACTTGCTTATATATCAAATAGGTGTCTCTTCATGTAGAGTCATCTCTCATTCACACATAACTCTTCAACCTAATTACTAATTAACTAATCATTATGAATTATTATGATTTACATTATGTCTTATATATTTATTCATAACACTCCACCACCATCACTGTCTTGCTGATGCTATTGATGAAATCTTTCTTTGACAAGGGCTTCTTACCACATTTTTCTTGAAGGTTTTTCTAACATTTTGTTGCAAATCTGAAGCATAGACACAACCATGTTTTGTTGTTAGGGTTATTAGTCACATATAACTTAAGTAAGGGATTTTAGTACATTTCTCCAGAAACTTTACACTAACAAATGGTGACTCCACTTGTGTAACAATTCAAAACCTTGGTGAATATTATTTCAACTATTTTCATTATTTTTCCAGATTTTTTATTTCTCTTAATTTCTATTTTTAGATTTTTTTTATTTTTCTAGAAATTTCTTGCTTTTATTAGGTTTTTGTGACTTTTCCGCAAGTTATAGGTACCAGCCACGCAAGAGACAACACAATCAGGGTCATGTCTGCTAAGAGGAAGAGTCGGGAATAAAGAACACTTTTGGTCCCCAACTTATGACCCCCAACACAATTTTCAGGCCATTATCTACATCAAAGTGCACTTTTCAAGTCAGAACCTCTGTCCTGCATTTTTTTCGCATAAAATTTTCAGTTCTTTTAGTTCTTGTTGAGACTCTTGCCTGTGTCGGGAAGGGCTTCTATTCTTTTCTTAGTCACCTCTAGGCTTGGATCCACTTAGTATTTTTATCATTCAGGAAGGAAAACCCCCCCTGGGGTTTAGAGTACACCACTATCATGTAGGAAGAGAGTTACTGAGTTGAGGAGTCTAGTGTGCAACATTTTTATCCATTGTTTTTCAGTACTTTTCCCACTGTTTTGTAGCCCTTTTAGATAAGTTTTTAAAACAATCCATTCCCTTTAGAATCTTTTGTTTTCCTTTCCCTCTATGATACCCTTGTGCATCCTCCCATTTGCATGCCTTTGTATTACATTTTCCAGCATTTTCACCTCTGTTTTTTGCTGGCTTTTTGCATCACTTTTAGTATATTTTTTCCTTTAGATCCCAGTCCCTCAGACAATAGATATTTTGGATATTTTTTTTGTCTTTGAGCTTCTTTTTTTGAATCATTTTTCTTTCTGCTTGATTTCCTTCCTGGGTGGGGAATTGTGTGCTTACATTTTCTACTCAGTTTACTATTCATTTTCAATACTATTTACATTTTATGCACTTTATTTTTAGCAACACTGCCATCACCAAAACATGCTTAATTAACTCATATTCTTGAAACATTTCTCACACATGCACACCCTAAGAGAACATGATATAGCTCATAACCTCCAAGCAAAGACTTGAAATAATCCACTATAATAATCATTTAACTCACATATATTAAGCCCACTTGGGCACTAGGGCCAAAACAATCTTTGTAGTTAGGTGTAGGATCTGTGGGATAGGCTTCCAGTAACACCCATTAATCACTTTCATTGATACATAAAAGGTTGAAATTTTAGGGAGGTTGAAATCCTTCACCATCCCATGCTCCAAAGTCAGACCGTGTAAGAAACTGATTCAGATGGGTTAGCCTAGGTCATGGTGCGAGTCGTTCTCTCCGACATTGCCAAACTCGTGGTAGGGATTCCTGTGATGAGGTTGATCACTAAGAAGCTCAAGAATCGACTACCCTCTTCAAAAAATGGTAACATTAGTGACCAATCTTAGGAAAACACCCTATAGGACTAGCCATGGGAAAGCAGTTGGTCCTCTACCCCACCTTTCTCTAGACAACTCTGTTTATGGAGATCAAATTCCATCAAGTAAGAAGTCTCTTGGAAGGCCATCTAAAATAGTAGAACAAAGACTTGTTTTAGGATTTAAATCAAATTTAGTTTAGAGGTCATTTTTTCTTTGATAGGACATGTTTTCTTGAATTAGAGTAGCATATCATTATATTTAATTTACACTTGGCACCATTTCACTAGGTGTTTACTTGTTATTTGTTACTCTTATTCTCTTATCATCACCCTTTATCATTTTGAGTTTTCTTTGTCTTCACACCATAATTCCCTTGAGGCATATATCGTGGAGACTTCATGGAATTCACCCCTATTTTCCTTTGCGACATCCTCTCACAACTGCTGAACAAGTTAGGGTCCATATACCCAGTCCTCCATTGAGACAACATATGGACTCTAGTTCTTCCAATTCTTCTAGTTATTCCTATGATTCTGCATCTTCACAACCTTGCATCACCACCATGTTAGGCACTAATGTGGGTGATTGAAACCCAAGTGGTAACCAAGGTAACCCCATAGGAGGAACCTCTTCAAGTATGGCCAATAATCCACTCTTGCTTCCCTCTATGGATGATTTCAGCTTCCCTGATTTAAGCCAACTTATCAATGCTCCCCTTCTCTGTAATTAGAATTAGCCTCCTATCCCCACCAAACTTCCCTCAGTCATTTCCAAGTTTGAAGGTAATCCTAGATAAGACCAAAATAATCATGTTCTCTCTTTCCACATGTGGTTTTCATCAAATTCCATTACCGAGGACTCAATTCATCTTCCTCTCTTCTAATGCATCGTAACTGCAACTGATAACAAGTGGTATGTCAATCAGTTACATGAATCTCATTCCACATTTGTGACTCTTTCCAACATCATTCTTTCATATTTCCAATTACCTCTTTGAGATGATACTGATATTGAACTATTGACCTCTTTTTTTCAAACTTCTTCCACTTGCCTCTCTGATCATATATAAGAATGGCACAGAAGGAGGAGCATTTGTAAATCCCCCAAGTTTGAAGAGTGTGTGTTTATGGATTATTTTTTTAGAACCCTTTTGGCCCCCATAGGTAAATTTGTTTCCTCTCACTTCCCTTATACTGAGGAAGAAGCTCTCCAGATAGCCTTGAAATATGATATGATATATGCCCAGTAAGGTTATGTTTATGTTATCCTTCTCGATGTGCATCAACCTAGTTCTACTAAAGAATCAGGGGAATCTCATGCTACTGAAAGTATCATTTGGATCTCTTTCCCACCCTCACTCATCACCATATCCTCAACCTCCTATGGTTTATGGTCAAACCCATGGGAGGACCAACTTCACTTAAACCTATCCTTGTCTGGATACTTCATGTCTCAACTCTACCGAGGTACAAGCACCCCATATGCATTTTCCCATTCACATCATCCATTTCCAGGGCCAATTGTTTCTCAACTTGGTTACAAAAATGTTTTCACAAGTCCTTATTATCCCTATGCATTGCCTAATGCTCCATCCTGAATGACACCAACACCTCACCCTTCCATGCCTCCACCTCCTCTGCCATATTAGCAACTTGCTCCACAAAATCAAGTGTATTCTCAAAAAACTGTTACCAATCCCCCTAACTCCAAGATAATAAACAAGGGGAAGGGTAACCAAAACCAAAAACCTTAAGGTAACCAAGGAAATCAATGTAGACTACCTAATGTTGATAAGGGTGACTAGCCTAGTCTCGTGACCTAGAAAAATGGCACACAACCAAAGGAGAACAATAATCTTAGAACTAACAAATCTTGTGATTGTTGCGAAACATGTGACCATTATAAGCATGAATTTCCCCTTTTACCTTAGATTCGCCAAGCATGGGAAGCTCAAATAACTACGTCTAGAGGACCTCAACCCATAGATCCACCTCCCCCTTCCTCTTCTTTGGAACCGACAGTTCTTACTAATCCATTCCCTCATCAAGGATATGTGGCTCCCCACAATAATTAAAATCCTCGAAACCCTCAACCTTCACAATCTAGAAAAAATATTAGCATATTTTCATGATGAATTCAAAAGACATCAACCTATAGAATCGATCTCACTATAATGACAATCCTCCTGATAGGTCAGCAATTGATTCCCATACCAAAGTTTCTATTGATCCTCTGTCATCACCAAATGGTACTTTATAGATCCATCAACCTAAGGTAAAGGCTCAACCTAATATCGCCAAAGGTCCATTATGTTGAAACTCTACTTCTTCCAAATCAACCCATATGTATAATATAGTATATTACTTAGCGTAATCTCTTGCCACTATTTCAATGTTGGAAGTCCTCTAGAGGTGCCCAACCCAACGAAAAATTATACTATCTACTATGGTTGTTGTGGATCCCTCTGATGATCATTTTATCATATTTTATTTTGATAAACTGGAATATCCCCCCCTTCCTTCATCTATTGACTTTTAGATACTAGTCTAAATAAAAAAATGACATTGTTCAAGTGTGTATTATCGACGAAGGCACCTCCACCTGTGCGATGACTACTAGTATCTAGAAGAAACTTGGTTCCCCTAAATTCTCACCTTCCACTATCACTCTACTTTCTTGGGATGATCATCCCTCACATCCCCTCTGTTTGTATTGGAATTTCCCTAATCACTGTAGCTAGCAAGACAATCTTGACTAATATTGAAGTCATTGATGCTCCTTTAGATTAAAACATCTTGTTGGGTCATAGTTATACATATGTCATGTAGGATATCACATCTTTTGTTTTTTGTAAGATGTGCTTCCCTCATAACAGAAATATCATCACTATTGATCAACTGACTTACTATTACCCTTAGTATTAGACCTGTCCTCTCACCGCTATTTCATCATTGACTGGAAATAAGACCACGCCTACCCTTACGGATGTTTCCCCTAGAGTCTATAAATATTCCACACTGCTTGGGGATTATTATGGTCCACTACCTACTCCTTATGAGCCTAGCTCTTTGAGTGTTTGTATGCTTTAAGCATCATGGGTTGTTGGTAAGTGGTTAAGTATGTCTTCCCAAAATCCCACTCCTTTGAAACCTCCTTCTTGAGTTGTCATATTCACTGGATCGGTATTCGCTCCCTTATCTTCAATTTGGACTGTTACGACTAGGGATTTCGATACTTCTTCTTGAGCGAATTATTCCAACTTGTCTTTTAATGCGTTCTTATCATCCTTAAGTTTCTTAATTTGAGCAAGTAGACTTTGATTATGGTTTCTCAGTCGTGAAAGTTCTTTGATTTCTGATTTATCAACCTTATTTTCAGTGTTTTGAATTTTAAGCTTTTCATCTTTTAGATCTTTTATTGTTCTAATAATTTTTTATCAAGGTTCTTTAAACACAAGATTTCCTCTTCTTGTTCTGATAAGTGCTTCTTGAGTTCTTTCTGTTACACAAAAAATTGTCACCACGACTTTCTACAATTTGTGTGAGTCCATCAACACTCATACATACCTCCTTTGCAAGTCTTAAGCCTCAGCTCTTCATGTCAAACCTTGAAAATGGGAGAAAGACCTTAAAAATATCTCAAATCCTAGTTTCGCACTTTCTCCTAGCATTGCCTGTGGTGTCGCACCCAATGGTCATGTCGCCTGCGAACCTGACTGCTCTGTCTGTTGAGTGATGGGTTCGAACCCCTGTAAAAGTTAAAAAGGCGTGAGTTCATTCTTAAAAAATCATCTTGGGTCACTTCTGGACACTTCTAGAAGGAATATTGTGCTAGCAAGTCCGCTCCACCTTGGTTCATCCATTCCATAACTAAGGGAGCTAACTCCATGATATGAGGTGCTTATCCCATTGAAGGAGGAACTTATCCCTTCAATGGTGGACCTGCAACTTCCTCCATTGCACTATA
>APFE031069203.1:34499-77080 GCA_000404065.3 Pinus taeda | reverse complement strand
TCGTAAACTAATGAAGTGTGGTGCACCATATGTGCTTAGTTAACATTTTTCTTACTTCGTTGTTTTATAGATTTTATTTTGTTTTGGGGTTTTGTTTTTGTTGGTTTCCTAAAGTGTCTAATGCAAATGGAAATCCAAATAAAAGTTTTCAAAAATGTTTTCAAACTTGCAATGATGAAATCAATTACTAAGAGAAAACAAAAATGTACCTAAATTCTAATTAAACCAAACAGTGAGCTAGTGACTATGAAACCCAGTATCCTTACTGTTGTATAAAAAGAAAACTGAACTTAAAGCAATTCAAAAACTATAAGAAAAGTAAACTAACTCATATTTTGATCCCTCACCATTCAACTCGGTTTGACTATAGGAGGTAATCATAAACAAATTGAGTAATCTGATATCTAAATTGCATATAATGAAACTAAGATCAAACTACGCATTCATACTTCAATCCCTCACCATTCGACTTGCTCTAGCTATAGGAGGTAACTGAAAATGACATGAGTAGTCTAATATCTATCTTGCAAAAAAGTAAATGAACAAAACAAAATTGAAAGAAATAAACAGTGCTGAAATTAGAACTAAGAAAATAAATCAGCAGAAGGACAAGATAATTCCATCATGTCATTAGTCATTAAAAATCTATGTGCATTACTAATCTACAATCAACCGGTTGAACACATTTGCATGAATTAAAATTGCATGAATGAAAAATCTAATCTATCAAACTTGAAAGCAATCAAATGACATAATGAAATCAAAGCAAAATTTATGATCCAGGTGGATATTGGTGGCCACCTGCCAAGTCAACCTGGACCCCCACCGTTGTCTTTCTCAGCATTTTCAGTTTCCTTAATTGTAGCACAACTTACTATTTTTAGCAGTTTTTCGGGTCCTGAACTTCCGGAGCCGTTTTGAGGCCCTAAACGACGTTTTTTGGGGAATCCAGGAGCAACACGGGTCCATAGAACATGGACCAGTGTTGCCCGTTCCAACAATGATAGTGCTCGAATAGATCTTTCTAATGAGCTATTGTACGCATCAAACGGAGATCATATGCTAAAGTTACGACCCTGGGAAGTTGATGTGCCAACTTACCCCCAAACGGGGCCCACAGTTTGGCGTTTCATCTCCTAGGGTTAGGTTTTGGAATGTTAAGGGTTTTTCATTGCTTCTAAAACAATAAATAGGCCTTCGAGCCTCATTGTAACACAGTTCAGAGGCATGTAGCCATCACATCTCTTCTCAGAGATAAGCTACCATCGCCCTAGCTAGTTTATTTCCATTTCTGATTATAAGCATATTTTAGTATTTTCCATTAATGAAATGATGTATTATTTCCGCTGCATATTTGTGTATACGGTTATCTCTGTAATTTGTTGCGTTCCTGTTTAAATCCAGATCATTTATTTTGGGTTTGTTTTCCCGAGGCATCCTACCTTACTTCTTATTCATCCTTATTTTGTGACAATCCCCAATATTTAAATCTAGGTTGCACAATATGCAATGGTCTGTTACCTATTCATGACGATATACTCTGCTACCTCTGACGAAATGGACAACTATTGTTGTTCTTTTATCACCTCTATAGGTATTTCATATTCTCCTCTAACCCACAAAATTCTCTCAGAATTACGTTTAAAAATTTTAAGATCTCCCACCCAACTAGCCTCATTTCTCAAATACAATACAAAGGCTCTCAATTGGACATCCCCTACATCAGAGTTGGGATTCCATTTTTTGTTAAGAAATACTAGAAAATTATGTTGGTACAAAGCAAGATTTTTTTAGATTCGTTCAATCCCTATATGCTTCTATGATACCATGTTTGTATTCAACCTCGAAAGGCTTATTGTTGATGATAGAATTCTTTTTAAACATCAATAATCTTTCTGTCAAGTACACATTGTAATTGGTTGAAGGAACCCTGCAACGAAGAACAATGTCCATTATCTATATGATTTGTTTCTTATCATTCTCCATCTTGTTCAGCTTTCTTTGCAGCTCAACCACTGTGTTTTTATGTTTCCCTTCAACTTTGTTTATATATTCTTTGCGTTTCTTGAAAAGGTCATAGATTAAGTTTTCTTGAAAATGGAAAGGTATTAGTTTTCCCTTATAAGTGGGTATACATATGAATAATTTATCCTTTGCTTCCTCATCCTCTATTTGCACAACAACTTCTTTGGCCAGTTTGATCTCTGGTTTCTGATCCTCTGTTAGTTTCATATCTGGTTCTTGTGCCTTTGTTTTGTACAGTTGTTTCGTTTGTTGGTTTTATCTGTGATTCCTATTCGTTTTTTTGCATAGTTATGATTTTGGTCAATTTCATCTATGGCTTCTAGTCATGTGTTTGCACAACAATGTAAACAATCTATTTTTTCCCAAGGGTTATATTCTCTTGGACCCCTGGAGAATGCATATCTATGAAACCAATGGGTAAGGACTTTGCAACTTGGGCCAAGCAATTTAATCTATCAAATGTTTATTTTTGTCTTAGCTCATCTATTATGGTTTTAACTTCGATTTTTAGATCTTTGTTTTTCATCTGGAGGATCTAATTCTTCCTTACCAATAAAATATACAAAGGAATATTTGTAGGGGTACTTATTGTTCCAACATGCTTCTTTGTCAATTATGGTGGTGCAGTTGGTTGGTCCTCCCCATTATACACATAAAATTCTTGTGCTGCAGTTGGTTGGTTCTCCTCATTTTCTTCATACAATTCTGGCGGTGTAGTTGGTTGATCCTGCTCATCATCCCCATACAATTTTGGTGGTGCAATTGGTTGGTCCTCCTCATTTTTGGAGAACAATTCTGGTGGTGCAGTTGGTTGGTCCTCCTCATTTTTGGAGGGAAATTCTTGTGGTGCATTTGGTTCGTCCTCCACATCATCCCCATAAAAATTGAAATTGAGGAAAGGCCCTCTGTTCGATATCGTTCAGCTACTCCTCATATGTACGCATAGTCAGAATCAGGAGAGGGAACCTTATCAACTTGTTCTTTTGTGTCATCAAGGTGGCCTAATCCTTATTCCATGAATCCTTACTGCATAAATCCTTAATCCATGACTTCCTCTTCCATCAATACATCTTGTGGATTCTCTTGCCCTTACTCTTTCTCTTGCTCTTATGTTGTTTCTTCTGTAACAACGGAGAGGGTTTCAGGAGCTAGAGCAAGGTGATCTCACTTTCTCTTTTATGTTTGGCTTTTGGCACTACTATTGGATGTTTCCTGTATCCTCTCAATCTTCTAGTGGTAATTTTACTCCCCATTATTTCTACTTCATCATCATTATCTTGTTCGTCTCCATTCTATGGGGATTTAGCAGCAAAATCCTTAGCAACCCTAGTTAAAACATTGGGTAGCTTAGTTGCCATATGGAAAGGTTCTGTGGGAATTCTTGCAACTAGGTAGTCATGGGGTGGAGTTGTAGTTGGAGGGTCATGGGGCAGAATTGCAGCTGGGATGTCATGGGGCAGAGTTGCAGTTTCCAGGGCATCCTCTAGCAGGGTAGCACTTCAACATGTAATGGCCTTCCAACTAGTTCATCCCAAGTTCTCCCTTCCCTTTGTAGTGCATCATCCACCAAAACTTTAATGAGGAAATGATGGGACAGGATTTCTAATGGCCGCTCTGATTTCTACACATATCGGGCCATATGCTTTAGCGTTTTTGCAAGAAAGAAATGCATGTTAACCAACCTTCCATGGAAAAAGTGGTCTAACAACTGGATTTTCTAGTAATAAATAACGACATGCCTTCTTTCACACATGAAAAATATCTGGTTAAGGAATGCAACATCTTTCCGGGGTTGTGGTAAATCCCTCCTGTCAAATCATGTGCTTATCTTCTACAGTTGTTCACCCACCTCAAGGAATTTGCGCACAACATCAGGTTGGAATTTTCGGGGCTCAAACCACTATTCTCATGTCTGGGGTAACCCTGTCACTTTCGTAATTTCTTCTTTTGTCGCATGCACTACTGTCCCTACTACCTCATATCTACCCTCCCTATAATGCATGGAAAATTCTACAACTATGTCATCATCATACCCCTTGTTGACCACTACATGTCAATGACCCATAGAAATACACCTCCTTTTTTCGCAAAAGGGATAGCGCCTGATAGATGTGTCTGTGCCATTTAGCTATCATCATCAACATGATTTCTAAGATGTTATAATTTAAGCCCATTCTGCATATATATGAGATAAATAATCTCAGCAGATCTGTGTCATGTATGTAATGGCCTAGGTAAACCTACTTTTTTGATGACGACCTACATTCTGGAAGGTTTTTTGTCTCACCGATCCATTCTCAAATGGTCGACAGAGTTTTCCTTTAGTCTTACCCAAAAGCCAGAATGGATTTTTTCACTAAGATCTTAGGCGAGTCCTAATGTTCTAGATCGAGTCTATGTAAAAGTGATTTGAGAATAATCCTAACTATTTGGTTGGGTTATTTTATTACAAATTGCTTGGTCTGTTGGATTATATTTGTTTCGCAGAAATGGGTAGTCTCTGAGGGTCTATTACAAATGAGTTTCCCCCCTTATGATATAAAATATATGAAAATCATGATATAAAGTGCCTTGAGGGTTGGAAAATTAATTTATCACCTCCTAGGTTAATTAATTAATTAATTTTTCTGGCCAAAAATTAATTAAAATCCTAAGCTAGAAGTTTAATTAATTTTAGGTCCTAGGTAAATTTAAATTCTCCAAAGGAAAATTCATCAGTGCTTAAAAATGAAATTTTAAGAGGTCCACAGACTAAGGTAAATTAATTATTTTGATAAATTTTAAACCTTTGATCCTTGGGGTTAAGTCAAAGTCAAAATTTTAGAGAAATTGACTCAAAAAATTAATTTTTGAGTTAATTAAAATACATTTATAATGGTTTGTAGATTTCTATGATGTGGTTTTTGAGATTCTGGATTTGGATATTCCACAATCTTCATTTTTATGTTGTTTACATTTCGAGCCTAAAACAAGACTCATCCTTCTCTGAATTTTAGCCCTGCCCCTTTTGAACCCCTCCCTTCTTTGACCCAATCCTTTGTTAACCCTACTCCACCCCTCTTACCCATAAAAATAAAAATAATATTAAGTATTACTAAGTAGTATTGCTTATCTAATCTAGTAACATGATTTGATATTAAGTATAGTTAAGCTCCATATGAGAACATATTAACAATAAACTAATAACATAGGCTTAAATAAATAAAAAATGAAAATATTAGTAAAGTAATATATTAGTACTTCTCTTCACTAAATAAAAAGCAAAAGAAATTATAATTTAATTAAAAATTAAATAAAATGTAATTCACTAAATAAAAATAAAAAGAATTATAATTTAATTAAAATAAAAATGAACAAAGAAGCTATTACAAAAAATTGAAAACATAAATGTAGTAATGAAATTAAATCTATCAAGATTATATTATTGAGTATAATATAACTCTATTAAAACATATTAGTAATAATTAAAGCATTAATACATAAAAATAATTATTAAAATAAAATGGAGTATCATAGAACGATTTATAATTAAATAACAAAATAATAAAAAATGAATTGAAATAAAAAATTTGTTTAAATAAATAGTGATCATTCATCTTGAGTTGGTCGACTCCCCAACTTGAAAACATACTAAATCATATTTATAACTCCCATTTCTCTTATTTGTAGAATCAATCCTCATGATGAGTCTTGTTCTATACTCAAAGCATAGACAACATAAAAATTAAAACTGTGGAAAATCTGAATCCATAATTTCAAAATACATTTAACTGAAAATTTTGAATTTCTTCAAGAATTAAATATTTTGATGAATGAGAATAAAAGAAATTTTAATTTACATCAACGGTCGAGATTGTTTTGATGAGGACGACTCGAACTAGTTGTTGGAGGATTTATCTTTAATAGGGGGTCATTTGTTAATTGATCCATCCGATCTGAGTCGTGTGCTAAGCAAAAAGCTCGTGTAATGTTTTTTGGATAATACAAAAAGACTTTGGAGTTAAATTTCATTGGTGTTACTCTTCATGGGAACACTGTAAGATGTGTTGCTTTCATGCATAATTTTTTTAAGCCATTAATGATAACTTCTGAAGAGTGATTTGAGTACAGGTATCTTGCTCAGTTAATGGGGTTTAAATGATGATTTAAATTTTGAGTGTAATAGTAGGTATCTCTATTTGTCTGAATTTTATTATTATTTTCTCACTCTATTTTAATGGTTGGATTGAGTTTTACAGGAAAACCTTGATTTTTTTTATCCTTGGGCATTAGGGGAAGTTTTCAATTGGACCAACCAACTCTTGATTTGTGTTTTCTGATGAACCCAGCTAAAATAACTCCGGTCGTATCATAAGATTTTAGTGGTGATATACGAAGGCTTTTGAGTTAAGCAGCTCCTTTAAAATTTAAAACATTTAATTTTTGTATGGGAAATTGATAGATCTGGGTGTTGAGAGCCTTAGATTATCAAATTTGGGAGCGTAGTTGGACTCATACACCTTAGAGCTAATAGATCTACCATACTTGTGCATAGATCTGTAAATTTTTTGGTTTTCTGACTTGGGTTTCTAGGGTTTTTTTATATTTGGGTTCCAAATGTTTTTGCTTTTAGGTACATGTTGCAGATCTGAAAGAGAAGTTTGATTTAAACCCAGATTTAGGCCCTGGAGGGTAAAATCTGGCCTCGAAATCATTTTTTGCAGGGATATTATCCAACTTTTTGCAATCCAAGGGTTTTAAAATTTTAATCTGGAAATTTTACAAAAGTTTCACTACCAAATCTAAAGCATAAAATATGTATTTATGTAATATTCATTTTTCTGGGTTTATTTAAGCCTTTTAAAGCTACCATTGGTTGTCTGGAACTGTTGTCTATTTTTTTCTTTTTGCTATAAAAAATTTCAAAATTTTTTGTGATAGAATCCTTCTGCAACTCCTTGTCTTTGATGCATCCTCTCCATTATTACCTGGGATTTTCCAGTTCTCTCCTCCATTATTGCCTTATCTCAAATGCTTCCACCTTCTACCTTCTTCACTGCTCTTTCTCTCTCATCTCCCTCAAGCATTGCCTATCCACAGCCCTCTTCTCCATCTGCCACTGCATTAAACCTTCGCTGCTCACAAACTTGGATAATTCCCTCTCCTCCATCGAGCTAAAAATACCCACACATCCATTCCTCATTCCTGCATCCACGCTGTGTGAGTTCTTCTGGCACCATCGAGTAGACCTACAATCTCCCTCCTCGTGCTCCTTGTCATTGTCGTTGTACTTCCAAACTCTGTCACCGAGTTTCCTCCTTTACTACTACTCCATTCTCTGCCTTCCTGCGTGAGTCCCTTTCTACTGTTATCTACGGTAGTTCCTCTCATTATATATCCACTAAAACTCCATATCTTGTTGCCCCATTCTCGTTATCTGTCGAGCAACCTTCCTCTTCTCCTTTCCCTCATTATCGTCGCCCCTTCCTCCTTCGAACTGCTTTCCCCGCCTCGAGCCCTGCGAACATTTCAAAAGCACTTCAATTGCTTTTTATTTTTTGTTTTGTCTTAGCTTTTAGGGTTTTAGTTAGCCTTTCTTTTTTTTAAATAAAAAATTCGTTTTCATTCTACTTTGGTTTGGTTAAATTCATCCTAATTTAAATTTATTTATTTATTTGTTTTGGGTGGTTGTTTTTCAATTTATTTATTTTTTAATGACTTTATTTTAGTTTAGTTTTTAAATTTTATCATTTTTTTTTAGTTTAGGTTGATTTTTATTTTTTTATTTGAAAAACATTAAATTCTTTAAAAGTTAGAAAATCATAAAAATTCTAAATTAAAAAAAAAAATAAAAAAATAATTTTTTTTTAGTGACTTTGGGATTGAGAATTAAATAAATTAAAAAAATGATTTGCGCTTTCACATTAAATATTTTAAAGTGGCCTATGGCCCATTAAAATTTAAATTTTTTAACCATTTGATTCGTTTTACTTCTGTCACATTAAAAAAATTTGATTTCTTCATCTACCACATTCAGCTTATTGCCTAAGGAATAATTAAATTGTTAAACTCAAGTTCCCTGGTGTCTTTGATGTTGAGTGAAAAAACTTGATTTTGTGATTTCTCTATTGTCGGGTGCGATAAATATTTTTAAAAATCATATTGGCTTTTGGAGAAAAATCAATTTTGCTAGATTATCCTGTATGCTAAAGTTTTGAAAATTTTTATTCATGATCATCGCTTTGTCACATTTATAAATTTCTCTTGATAACTTGTTTATGTTTAGTCTATGGTTAATTCAATATAAAGGCACTAGTCTATAATAAACTTTATCTTGTGGTTGTGTTTTATTTTAATCTATTGATCTCAACTGACCAGGACTTGTTCTAAATTCATCAAATTGTTCATCTTTAAAATCTCCTAGAGTCTGTGTTCCACAGATTATCTTCATCCATTCACCTTAGGGACTACCCCACTTGACTTGTCTAGGAGAGATTCTAAACAGAGTGAGTAAGGATTAGAGTGACAGCCATTACTCTGAGCATTGTCGCGGTGCCTAAACACTTTGTGAAACAACATTTTTTGGCATTGTTGTCGGGGATAGATATTTATGTGCTTGGTCCTCTCAATCTCTTCTCATTATTTGATCCCTTCATCTTCATCTCATTTTTGTCATATCATCTTCTGTTTCTAAGTTAGATTTATGTCCAGGTGGAAACTCCACTTCCTTCATCTTCTATAGGGGCATGTACTAGGAGGAACCCAAATAGCTTGGCTAATCCTACTCTGGATCATGAAAGGGCACTCAGAGATAGATTACGCAAGATATCTTCTCATACACTCCTTGAGAATATCGGCCAAGAAGCTCTCCCTCACATCCATTCACTCTTCTTGAATTCTCCCATTCCAGACATCACGGGTATCCATGGGCATCTTAACTTTCCTAACATCCAAGGTTATCCCCATAAACTTCATAATAATGGTCTAGACAAGCTACCTGCGTTCGAAGGAAATAATGAAACCACTGTTAAAAATCATTTATATGCTTTCTAGACTTGGTGGGCTAAATTCTCTCAGGCTCAAAATTATGAGGATGTGCAAATGAAATGCTTCATCTCAACCCCTGAGCAAGATGTTATGGATTGGTTTAGTGATAGGTCTGATCATAACATTGATTCATATGATTCCCTCCTGAATGCTTTTAGAGAGAAATTTGGTGATAATAAAGAAGATCGATTTCTGGAAAAATCCATTAGCATCATTAAAAAGAAAAAAATGAGACGTGTGAAGAATTTAATAGAAGGTTTAATGGTATGCTTAAATAAATATCTATTGATTACAAACCAACTTGAATACTATCTCGATGCTTTCAATCCTGACATTTCTTATGAACTAAGAAGGTCCAAGCCTGGTGGCTACAAGGCTTGTCAAATCATAGCTGAAGAGCTAGAAAAAGATAGGAAGGCTTCTGGAAAATCTGAAATTCCCAAGTTTGATAGATCTGTTGCTAAATTAAAAGAACCTAAAAGACAAGAAAAAGAATATGAAGAAGAATCTATGCAAAAATTGCTTAAGAAGTTAGAAAATATGGGGTTAAATCAAGATAGGATGATTGTTGATCATGCTAAGGAGATAACTACATTACAGTCTAGGTTGGTTCAAATGAAACGAGCTCAAATGCATCAACCTAGGGGTCATAATAATAATTGAAATAATTGGCAAAAGAAAGGTTAGTCTAGTGAGCAAAGGCCTCCTCACGCTCTGGAAATGAATAACCTTATGGAGGAGACCCCACGTTATTATAGAGCATGTGATGATCTTCATGAAGAATCCACTTGTCCTATTATCAAGAGAATCATGCATCATGAGATGCTTGGGACAAGCAACCATATAAATGTAGTTGGTAAAGAGTATCATTTATCGCAGGAAAATTGGGAAGAGGTCAAGGGAAATAGCCAATCCGTTAGACCTTTTACATATTCATATAGTATCAATAAATTTTGTCATGAAACTGATGTCTTAGTTAATATTTTTGGTGAGAAACCTCCACCTAAGTGAGTCCTTGAAATTTCTAAGGACAAGGGGTTAACTTATCAAAGGAGAAATCAAAAGGATAATCTGGTTAATTCGCGAAGTCTTAATTTTGGATCACCTTCTGGAATGAATATTGATTTAGGAGGTTGGTTTAATAACTCTAAAGTTTTGGTCCCTGTCACTAAAATAGTAAAGATCCCCTCCCAAAGGACTAAGTTATTGAATTCTATTAGTAGCACCCACGTAAATGAAACTCAAGAGGAACCTCCTGAGGCTTTCTATCAAGATGCTCCCATATACTTGTAGAGTATGGATTTTGGTAATAAAGAGCACTCTCCTTTTTTCGTTACTTTGGCTGTGAACAATTATCGATTATATAACTACATTCTTGACTCTAGTGCTTCCACTTGTGTTATAAGTAAGAGAGTAATGGAACAGCTTAACTTAAGGATATCTAGGTTGTACTATAACATATGTGTCATGGATTCGAAGAAAATTGAAGTTCATGGGTTGATTAAGGACTTACAAGTCCATCTGCTTGTCTACCCCGATATCATGATTTTCATGGACATAGTTGTGGTTGATGTCCCTGATGCTTGGGGTATATTCTTGTCTAGGAAATGGGCCTCTAATTTAGGAGGAAGCATAAAAATGAACTAGTCATATGCTATGATTCCTTCCCCTAATGGTCAAAGATATCTTAATTTAAACAAAGAGCCTAAAATTAGATTCCATGTGGAAGATCCTAAAAGTCCCCACAATGAGATCATAAGTGAATAACCTAGCCTAGGGAATCATGCTATCCTGTCTAATTCTATCATTCCCTTGGAGGCCAAAGTTGAAGAAAAAGTGGGTAATTTAAAAGATAAGGATTGGTATTTATACTTTGATGGTGCAATATCTAGGCATGGTAAAGTTGCGGGGATTATCTTAAACTCTTCCCTTGGTCATATTTTCAAATTTGCATATCAGTTAGAATTTGAAGCGACCAATAATGTGGCTAAATATGAAGCCTTGTTGTTGGGTATTCAATTAGCAAAATCTTTAAAAGTTAAATTAATAAGTATCAAGGGTGATTCAGATTTAGTTATCATGCAAATTAAAAATAAATTCATATGTAAAAATCAGAGATTAAAAAATTATAGGAATGTTGTGTGGGATACCATGGAGTATTTTGATGTCATTAACCTTGAATCTATCCCAAGGGAGAAAAATAGTTTGGCCGATGAATTAGTTGTTTCTTCTTCTACCATGCAATTATCTGATAATTTAATTAAAGATAAAATTAAGATGGAAATTGTTTTTAGACCTTCTATCCTAGATAATTCTTAGCATTAGCAGGTCTTTGATGTTGAAAGATAGATTATTCGCTTCTTAGACAATTTGGATGAGTTTTAGGGTTTTCAAGTAAATTATAAGGAGGATGGACTTGATATCGATGAAGATATTTTAAATCCTACTCCTCGGAATGTTGTTACTCTTGAGAAACACTTTGATCAACATGATGTTGTTAAGAAGAAAGAGGAAAATAAAATTGATCCTGGAGAGTTTGTTGAAGTAAACATTGGTACATCTAAAGATCCTAGAATTATCAAAATTGGTAAGGGTACTAGCGAAGATGAAAAAAATAAATTAATAAATTTACTTCATGAGTATAGAGATGTTTTAGCTTTTTCTTACGATGAATTAAAATGATATAGGGAAGATGTTATGGAACATATTATTCCCTTAAAGGATGAAAATGCAAAGCCATTTTGTAAAAAACTTAGACAAATAAATCCTAAATTGGCCCCCTTAGTCCAAAAGAAGCTCACAAAGATGTCGGCTACTAGCATTATTGCTCAAACTAGGCATTCTACATGGTGATCAAATTTGGTGATCGTTAGGAAAAATAATGATACAATCAGATTGTGTGTTGATTTTAGAAACCTCAATTTACCTTGTAATAAGGATAATTACCCTTTGCCTAATATGGAAACCATGTTGCAGAGAGTGACAGGATCCGGGATAATTTCATTGTTAGATGGTTTTTCCGGATATAATCAAGTTTGGGTAAAAAAGGAGGATCGAAAAAAATGACTTTGACCACACCATGGGGAACATTTGAATACATAAGAATGCCTTTCGGGTTGAAGAATGTTGGGGCTACTTTCCAAAAGGCCATGGACTATGCTTTTAAGGATTTATTTTGAAAATTCATTGAAATATATCAAGATGACCTTACTGTTTTTTCTAAGAATTGTATTGATCATATAAGTCATCTTAGGCAAGTTTTTGACAAATGTAGGGAGTTGGGAATTTCCTTAAATCCTGCTAAATTTATCTTTGGGGTAATTGAAGGGAAGTTACTTGGTCACATAATTTCAAAAGGATGGGATCAAGATTGTGTTGAAAATAATACTGAGAGGGGGGGTGAATTAGTATTATCTAGTTCTTTTAACAAATATTCCTTATTTACACTTTGAATTATTTTTGCATATCAGTACCATAAAATAATGAGCAAGAAAAATAGACAGACACATCAAAGAACACCAGATATAAGGTGGAAACCCAATGTGGGTGAAAACCACCTGCTGCAATATGTCTCTATCTTCTTTCAAATTAGAAACTCCTTTTACAATGGTCTTGTACTGGTGCAGTCCTTTACCAGTACGCAGGCTGCAACCTGCAGAGAGCTACAACTCTCTCTCGTTTTCCAGTCTCTCCTGGAAGGGAGCTACAACCCCCTACTTCTTTTCTTTCAAGGACCACTTTTCATAAATTTTCAAACTGGATCCATAAACATCAAATGATCATCAAGTACCAGTAAGTCACCCAGATAACCAGATCCACAATAACAGTAAAATAAACCCATAACACCTTATCAAAAAAAATCAGTCAACAAAAGATCTTAAGACAGATACGCAATTTCCTTTTCTCTGGCCTGCGTCACTACGCACTTCACCTTTTGTGGCACCACGCACCTCCGCAGATGCACCTTATGTGGCGCTGCGCACCTCCGCAGTTGCGCCTTCTGTGGCACCGCGCACCTCTACAGCTGCGCCTTCTGTGGCGCCGCGCACCTCCGCAGTTGCACCTTCTGTGGCGCCTCTGTGGCGTCTCCTATGGCGCCTCCGCACTGCACCTTCTGTGGCGCCTCCGAACTGCGCCTTCGCACTGCGCCTCTGTGGCGTCTCCGTGCTGCACCTTCGCACTGCGCCTTCTGTGGCACCTCCGCACTGCGCCTTCTGTGGTGCCTTCGCACTGCGCCTTCTGTGGCGCCTTCGCACTGTGCCTTCTATGGTGCCTTCGCACTACGCCTTCTATGGCACCTCCGCACTGCGCATTCTGTGGCGCCTTCGCACTGCGCCTTCTGTGGCGCCTCCGCACTGCGCCTTCTGTGGCGCCTTTGTGACGCCTTTGTGGCATCTCCGCACTGTGCCTTCTGTGGCGCCTCCGCACTTCCGCAGCTACAGCACTCGAGAGATCACCCTTCATAAATTCACTTTCCACTTCACTTTCATATAGATCGAGCTTTTGAAACAATAACCCAATATTTCAGATCTTAAGATATTCAACCCAAAAGCATACCCAAGCCAAATGATCTCCTTTGCTTTATATAGGCAAGCTCTTCCTCAAATCATGGATGATGGGGCTCAATAATAATAATAATATAAAACAATACCATGGGCCAAAACCATAATAACACAATACCATCAGCTAAATACCAAGGGTTAAACATAAGGAACCCCACGTGTGCGCGCTTTACTGCCTTGAAGTGTGTGCACTGGGGGTACGCAACTCAGCAGCTGCGCCTTCTCTGGTGCCCCCGCACTGCGCCTTCGGTGGCGCCTCTGTGGCGCCTCCGCACTGCGCATTCTGTGGCGCCTCTGTGGCGCCTCTGTGGCGTCTCCTGTGGCGCCTCCGCACTGCGCCTTCTGTGGTGCCTCGCACCTCCGTAGCTGCACCTTCTGTGGCGTCGCGTACCTCCGTAGCTGCGCCTTCTGTGGCGCCGCGTACCTCTTATTTTCTTCAATATTTGATAGCTGATCATCAATCTCTGCTGCTGACTTGAAGTACTGTGATCTATCACCTGAATGGGTTGCCATCAAGGACAACAATTTAGCCATAATGCCAACAATTACGACCTGAGAGACTTGAGGTTGACAAACAACAAGCAACGCTTGTACTTGTGACACAGTCATAGTAGTAGGTGTAGTGGGAACGTTTGACACAGGTTGATTTGATTACATTGAATATACAACTCTTGGTTGTTGAGGCAATATTGGTACCCAACCACTGGATGTAATTCCAGTTTGACCTGAATTTTGTTGTCAACTCTCATATGGTTGTTCTCCCAAAGGGAACAATGAAAAAGCATACTGCCCCCCCTATGGTGGCAATCCAGTGTTCAAAGGATAAATTGGTCTTTGGAGACTAGACTACCCAAATTGATACTAATGTGAAGGATCAATTTGCTGAGTTTCAACATAAGAAATTCCAGATAAGATTCTGGATGAACAAATAGGAATAGACCATGCTGTCAAAACAGCCCCTGGGTAGACTCCATCTAGTGGTTGATAACTAGTTGGGACAGATGATATATCAGCAAACATTGTCAGAGTAGCAGCAGGAGGTTCTGTTGTCGCTATATTAGATGATATAGTCCTAGATGTTGATGGTTGTTCAGACATATTTAGTCTATCCAGAATATTTCCTATCGATTCGACAGGAACTTGCGATGAAGGGTGATTAAAAGAATTAACTTGTGTAGTAGAAGGATATAAGTGGATCCCAATTCCAAAATGCGATGGGGTACTGGATGGAAGATCCTCTACAATCTCTTCTATATCAATCAGTTCAGGTGGAAGAGGTAGACCGTTAGGTCTGTAAAATATTTCCGGAGCCAAAGAAGGTATAACTTCTACAGTAACAGACACCAAAGGGTTGACACCTTTTGAATTCTGGAACTCAACTTCTAGATGTTTAGGTAAGTGAAATTCAGTTTCTGGATCAGTCCTAGATGGAGCTGGGTCAGGGATAGAAGTGTTTACCATTACACTAGGATCAGTTCTAATGTCCTCTTGTAACTGCGAAACTTCTTCTGTAAAGGAGATGTACCAGAAATAATTGGAGTAACTGGAGTCTATAATGACATTGAAACACAAGTTTCAAATCGACCAAGAGAATTCGACTCAGTTAAATGAGATTGTTTTTCCCAGAATGGTTTCGTTTCTGGAGTCAAAGACGGTTGACTCTCTAGTCTCCACGAACGACGAGGTTTTGATTGACTTTCTTCCATGATTTCAGACTACTTGATCAACTCAAAAATTAAAGGGAAAAAGTTATTCCGAATTAAATAAATTTTATGACGCTTTGACACAACTTTGCTTTTTCAATTTTTAAGAGTTGAGACAAAACTAAAGGTGACTCTAGTCACCTTCGATTTTTAATGAGCCTAAAGCGACAAGTGCTTAGATGGACTTTTTCTTTTAGGGAGTCGAAAAGGAACGAAAGTGACTACTCTGGAAATCTAGACAGAGGGATTACCAAACCAATCAAAAAACTGCAATATACACCTTGGTGGTAAATTAAAGAAAAACTACCAAGGACTTTACATACAACAGTCAATCTTCTCGAATGTTGTGTTTAGTGCGTTGCAATTGAAAGGGCGGCAGACACAGCTTCCTAAGGATAAAGGATATCAGCCTATTGTGGTCTCCCAATATATATGCAACGGTACAGGGAGCACAAGTCTGTGCTGGCACTTGTCGTATCAAAGAGGAGGAATCACCCAACCTTCAATGAAAACGATAGTTACCAGGTTTTACGATGCCAAAACACGTCTCTAGTCTAGACTTCTAGATGTGTTGCGTTAGGTTCCAAAGCGTTTTTATGTTCATTAATGTTTATTTTAGAGTTGATCTTTTTAGAAGTTTGTCTCTCAAGGTTCACCGCGTGATGTAGATGTAAAATTCCTAAATATGCAATCTAAAATGATAAACAGTCGTTTGTTTTCTTTTAGCAATGAAAATCCTAGCTACTAAGGAAAGAAGAGTACGATTATTTCAATAGAGAGCAGAGAGCACACACTAAATGCACTTTTCCTAAATCATTTTCCGCATGCAGTCTAAATCAGTGTTGTGAAAATCGTGATATTATCGCAATTTTATCGTTTTATCGTGAGTTTTCCAGCAAAACGAAAATATCGCAAGTTTTATTCAAAATTATCGCCGGTACCTTTTTTTTGCCTGATTTTTTGGAAATTATCACGAGTTTTTCAAATTATCGCGATTTTTTTTCCAAAAAATCGCGATAAAATTGGAAATTATCACGAGCAGTCAGGGTAGCAAGGCTTTATAATGATTTTTTTGGGTTTTTTGTCAATTCGTTTGCACAGTCAGGTGTGCGGAGGGCAAAGGAGCGTTGGAGAGAGCTAGGAGACATTGCTGGAAAGGGTTTGAAGATTTTTCAAGTGCTTAGAGGAGAAAATCAAGAGGAGACCGATTTCTCCATAGAAATGGTATGGGGATCAATTTTTTTTTTCATTGTTTTTGTATTTTTTTATTGTTTTTGGTTGGGTAACTTGGTATGACTATGGGAACCAATTGTTTTTTGTTTTCATTGTTTTAAACATTGTTTATGTTTTTCATTGTTTTTGGTTGGGTGACTTGGATTTTCATTGTACAATGTAAAAATTAAAAATTAAAATACTAAATTGTAAATTTGTAACTTGTAAATACTAAATTGTAATCCTTATTTTCCCATAGGTTCACAACTTCACCGAAACACCATTCAAGTTTGTAACTTCAAAGTTCAAAAAAAAACATGCCAAGGAAATTGGATCCTTTCTGGGAATATGGTGAACCTAAAGCTCTGAATGATAGACTAAACTTGACTTGCAAGTTGTGTGGCCACCCTATGTCCGGGGGGCTGTACAGATTGAAGTATCACCTTGCACAAATCCCTAGAAATGATGTGGGGCCTTGTTCAAATACAAATCCTGAACTCATCCAAAGAGCCATGAAAGCATTGGAAGTTTTAGACCACAGTAGAGAGGCCAAAGAAGAAATCAAAAGGAAACTAAAAAAGTCAACTAAGCAAGTGTCACTGATTCTATTGCAGCATCAACCAATCCAATAGCTGCTACATCATTTTTTGTTCCTCGAACCACACCTGGTTCACAACCATCTATTAGTTCAATGCTAAAAAGAACTAAGAAAGAACAAGCTGACAAGTTGTTGGCAAAATTTCTCCTCTGGAGTGATATTCCTTTCAACATTGTAAGAAATAATCCATTTTTCCAACCTGTTTTTGATGCTATTAAAAGTGTTGGCCTAGGGTACAAAATCCCTTCTTATCATTATTTCAGAGGCCGGATTCTTCAAAATGAAAAGCTTGACTGCACCCAAAGATTGGAGGATTTTAGGGCATCATGGGCACAAACATGATGCACTATTATGTCAGATGGTTGGACTGACCAAAAGGGGAGAACCCTTATAAACTTCTTGGTTAGTTGTCCCAATGGGACTATGTTTATCAAATTTGTTGATGCATCTGCACAAATCAAAGATGCAAGAACTTTATGTGATTTGCTAGATGTGTTTATTTTGGAGGTGGGTGCAGAAAATGTTGTCCAAGTCATAACAGACAATGTTGCAAATTATGTTGCTACTGGTAGGATGCTTATGGACAAGCATCCTACTTTATTTTGGACACCTTGTGCTACACACTATATTGATTTGACGTTGGAGGACATAGGGAAAATTCCATTTGTCAAAGATATTGTTGATTCATCCAAAAGCATTACAAAATTTATATATAACCAACATCTATGTTTAGCTTGATAAGAAGATTCATCAATAACAAGAGTTGGTGTGCCCTGCCATTACACAGTTTTCCACTAGTTTCATATGTCTTCAATCCCTTTTGAATTCTATGTGGGATGTGAAGAGAATGTTTCTTTCAGAGGAGTGGCGTGCTTTTCCAATGAGCCACAAACTAGAGGGAGAGGCCATATGCAGACTAGTTTCATACTAGAAAGACTTCTAGGTGGGAGTGCAAGAGGTGTGCGTCGACACTGAACCTTTGATAAAGGTTATTCGGCTGGTCGATGGTGAGAAGGCCGCAATGGGCTATTTGTATGAGGCCATGGACAAGGCCAAATAAGTCATTCAGGCCTACTATGATGATAAGGGAGATGATGGGTTTCAGAGACAACTCCTCCTATGGGGAGTGATTGATGAGTAATGGAACAACACACTCCATCGTCCCATTCATGTTGTTGGGCATTTCCTGAACCCCGCATTTTCTTAGGCATGTGGGTTTGTATTTGATGCTAAGATCATGGATGGATTCTTATCCTGTGTATAGAAGATGGTGCGATCTCCATAACAACGTATAGAGATCCCTAAAGAAATTGAGGCATATAGGATGGCAGGTGGCACATTTGGCTTTGAGATGGTTGTCATTGATAAGACGATTAAAATGCGAGGTATTTTTTAGTTTGTAACTTTGTTTCAAATTTCATTGTTTCTTCAAATTCCATTTTTTTCTTATGTTTATTTATAATTTTGTTGTAGATGCATGGTGGAGAATGTAGGTGGTAGGGTACCCCTTCTGCAAAAGCTTTCCATTCGCATCCTCAGCCAAACATGTAGCTCCTCATGATGTGAGCGCAACTAGAGTGTATTTGAAAAAATACACAACAAGAAACGCAACAGGTTAACACTTAAACATTTAAAATATTTCAAATTTCCAAATAAATTTTTTAATTCATTAAACAATATATTTTTTTTAATTATTAATTATCATTTCATGATCTTTGTACGGGTTGGAGTTCTAGTGACTTAATGACATGGTCTACGTCTACTACAATCTTCAATTGTGGGTGAGGCAACTTGAGAGGACACCTGATGTGGAGGCCATATCATTGGATTGGATTGACACCACTGCTGCATGGAAGTTTGAGGCTGAGAGGCCTCTCATGGAGTCTGCCGATGATCGATTAGTGCAGGATGTAGTGGAGGGGGAGGAGGAGCAGGAGCAGGAGGAGGAGGAATAGGAGGAGGAGGTGACACCACCTGCCCGAGCTACCCCTACCACCAGTAGAGGACGTGGTCTACCTCCTATAGCTACTACTTCTAGTTCTTCAACTTCTAGAGCACATCAGACTCCATTGCCATCTCCACCAGCACAGCCACCAGCATCTACATCTAGAGGGAAAGGGAAAGCTATGGCATTTTCTCACAAGAGGGGCAGAGGAAATCAATAGGATTAGACTTTAGTTATTTTCTTCATTTTATTGTATATGGCATTATGACATGATGAGATACATTATTATATTTTTTTGTTGATATTTTGAGGCTGAGTTGGGACTCAGGAGTTAGGACTTACTATTCAGGACAGGATTCAATGTTATGTGTGATTTTAGCACTAGAAATGATCTTAAACATCTTATATATTAGTTATTTTATCAAATTTATGTGTCAATGTATTTATTTTATGTTGTAGATGGTTTAGATATTAAACAAAAATGAAAAAAAATGAAAATTTTTGTACCAAACAATTATTTCCCGATTATTTCCTGATAATTACGATTTTTTTAGGATTTTTCCTCACGTCGATATTATCCCGATAACGATTAATGCAACATTGGTCTAAATGCAAATGCACATGCATGTATTTGTTTTTCTGTTTCCTTAATGTGAGAATGCCAAAAAGGAAAACTAAGTATAGATCTGAACTATTTTCTTCAAAGTGACACTTCAACAATTTCTTTTCAAAATGAAAGGAAGACTAAAATGACACTTTCGATTTCAAATGGAAAAATGTTTTCGACACTTCACATATTGACAATTAAATTCAAATACAATGACAAAAGTACAATCAACTATCTAAAAGAGGAAGACGTTATGACACTCTTCTTCTTGACTCAAAACGATAGTTACGACACTTTCGAATCAAAAAACGACAGTTTGATTAAGCTACTATTGAGAAAGGAGGACTGTAAATGATGAAAAATACATAAAAAAAAAAAAAAAAAACAAAAAAAAACAAAAAACAAAAAACAAAAAACTTTCACAAATCCTGATCAATGCAGGTTGAATAATGTAAAGGGAGAAGGCTTCAGCAGTGAGATACTGATCATAAGCAGCAAAACTACTGAATAGAGATGAAAACAAGGAGAAAAAGCAAATTCCAAAGAGGAAAACAGTATCATTCAATCATTGCACCTGTCCTTAAGGGAAACAGGGTTGCATCTCACTTGCAACACATGGGAGGTGCGACGCATATAGGCTGCCAGTTACAGATAGTGCGATGGGTCAGGGAACGAAACTGAGTTTGGTTTTTGCTCAAAATTTGCAGCTACATTAAGTTATTTCAGCTAAGCTATGATAGAAAGTAAAAAAAAAGTACAGGGGTGTGATCTTAGGAGGTTATTGAGCTACCACCGAGGCATTTATGATGTTTGCAAGTCAGATGTTCAGTTCATAAACCAATCCGAAGATTGACTGAAGCAGCGTTGATCTACTTTGTACTTGCATAGCAAGAGAAGTTCGAAGGCTAGCTGGCTTAACTTCAAGCTCCATCTATATTTTATAAAGTAAACAACAATAACAAACAAACAAACTAATTTCTCCCCAGTGGAGTCGCCATTTTGTTTCTGGGAAAACTAGTTTCTTTTCGATCTTCTAGTCCCACTAAGACAAGTAGCTATCTTAGAAACAAACAATCAACATAACTTGTGATTTCCTTTATGTATGATAGATAAGAGAGAAGCAAAGAGTACCAACCTGGATCTTTCGCTTGGCTCCTTGGTTGTTTCCTCTCTCCCTTGATAGAGCTTGCCACTCCTCTCCTACTTGTCCCGCTTTAAAGAATACCTGTAGAGGCAAAGCAACAAAACACCATCAAAGCATCGAGATCTATAATACCATAAACAATGTAGAATCATAAATACATTGACCATACAATTGCATTCATGAATAACAAGATTCACAAATACACGATTATATGGAGGAAAACTCAAATAATTTTATTAATAGTAGAAGAGAGGATTACAACCCAGCTATCTGATCCAGCATCAAAGCCCTCTTCACCTCATCAAAAGCAAGATCACCCAAAAATATAATGTCTCAAAGAGAAACCAATAGCACTTCCTTACAAATTACAAAATTCCAGCCTCCAAATCCCTCAGATGAGGGATCCATATATAGATGTCTTGCAAGGGGGTGAGTCAGCTCTGGGTTTTTGATTAGTGTCGTTCCACTGATAGTTCTTGGTTCCACTTGGAGATTTCTTTGATCTCTTACTCATCCCTGGGTGAATTCAGAGAGGCAAGTGTCATAGGAGAAGTTTCTAGAAGATTCCATGAGCATCCACTTAGCGAATTGTCTCTACCATTTGTCTCTTCTCACTCATCGCACCCCATAGAAGGCTCTTTTAGTATGCATCGCACCTGGCTAGCGTAGCAGCCAGTATGCATTGCACCTTGACCATGGAGCAATCAGTATGGTCCAATTTTGGCCAGTTCTGAGTAGTTTTTCAGGTGGAACTTCTGGGAAATGATGTAATCAGTTGACCATGATCCTTTAGGGTATGAAACAACACTTTTAGGGGTTAAAGAGCCCTTGATTTATCAACATATATGACTAGGGTTGCAATGCTCAAATATGTCTGTTATCACAAAACCAGTACTGATGGCTGCTATTCAGTAAGACCTTATGTAACTGTTTCAGACCAGACTTTTAGCTAGGGATTAGCCTCCCTAACTTGAGAGGGCTCTCTCAAAACAAACTACTGATTTATCTTTAGACACAAAGAGGGCTAACTCTTGAAATGAAAATTTAATAAACCTACTGGTTGGACAGACAGCATAACATTTCTTCCATTGGGCTCATGGAGTCAAACATCTTTTCAATAAACTATCAACTACTCATTCATAAAAGCCAAGGCACGTAATGTTTAAACATTCAAGACATTTCTCAAATAACCATCAACTCATAAGTACACACAGGAAGTCTGAGCACTAGGTGAATTCAGAGTGATTGTGCACTTAAAGAGCAGTAAAACATGAAGGACAAGAACCTCAACTTATAAGTATACATAGGAAGTCTGAGCACTAGGTGAATTCAGAGTGATTGCATACTTATAAAGCTGTAAAACTTACATTTGGTCAGACAGAACCACAAACATCTTGAGCATTTTAACAAAGTATGAATCTTGGGAAGAATAAACAGTCTTTCTATTACTGTAAAAAGCTTTATACATAGGCCAATAAAAACTCTGTTTTTTGCATAAATATCCAACCCCCATTACATCAGAGTTTCCTCTATATATAGGAAAACATTCTTAAATACTTTGAGCTTCCTCCTCCAGCATGAGGGGAGCTCGATGACTGGAATTAACTACCCTTATCTATCTTAACAGACTTATTAAATCTACTAAGCATTGAACTGTAATTACAAAAGAGTCCTAATCAAACTTGAACTCTAATTTTATTCTCCTCGTATCATGATTCCTTTCTAGATCTTCGACAGCTGTTTCCTTTAGTTCTGGCCGTGATAGCTGAGATAAGGATGCAAGAAACCAGATTAGCCTTGGATGCTGAATGTGCTGATGGTTCATTAATTATAAGAACAAACCCCTGTTTTTCCGGCCCTTGTTTGTCGGTCCCTCTTTTCCTCAATCTGCTCGAATATATAATAGCATGTTTGGAACCTTTAATAACCCAAGGTATGTACCACTACCATGTTTCTGATGTGCTGTAGGCTGGATTGATGGACAGGTGTCTCTCTTTAAAATTCCCGCTCATAATATCAAATAGCTGCTCTGCGTTTAAAATCATCACCTACAGCAGTTTCATAGCGCGCTGCGAAACTGCTATTTTATTTAAAACAGTTTGCCTTTTGTCCCGATCAGAATCTGAGAAAATCCGAATCTCATTTTATCCTTCATCCCTTTTAATTTCAACTTGAGGATGGATGCAGTGCCTGGGACGTAGATCTCACAATTTCTCTACAAGATTCAGTTGCAAATTCTCTGCTTCTTGAAGCTGGTTTGATTCCAAAAGCATCTTAACAAGATGACCCATTCGCCTTATTGTTAATTGAAACTCTCCCAACTTACCTTCCTCCAGAATCCTTTCTTTGCCACATCTCTTGCAGAGGAGCCAGATATCTCAATCCATGTATTTGAGAATAGAGCGCAGGCTGTCAGCATAAAAGTTAAATAGAACAGAGCATGAAAAGGATTTGCTGTCGTATCCGCCAAGCTGGAAGGTGGAGTGATGTAATAAACAAGACCACCCACAGCAACAAATTGATCACTTAACGAATATTCAGACTCCTTCAATTTGCCCAACAGATTAACAAGAATGTTTCCACTGTACTTCCAGTAAAGAAACTGGGAAATGAAATACAAGTTTTAAACACATATCTAATCTTCTCCAGCTCACCATCTACCAGAAATTTGTAATTTATATTCACACCTTTTTTGCATTTGACATCACCCTGGTGGCCTTCAACACAATTTAAGATGTTCCATACCTTTGAATATGTTGGTATTGATATGAAGACCAGATCAGAAAATGGTGCCTGAGGATATTCTGGTATTCTGACATAGCCTGAGAGACAACATATTCATTAGCCATTGCATTTAAAGATGATCTTACTGCCAATGCTAAATCTAATACCTTCTCCATTACTGACTCATCACACTTGTTTTCCACAACATCAAGCACTTCAGGATGAAATTTATTAGCCCTTTTGCTAATTCTTCTCGCTTTATTCACTGCTTTCTCTAAATTTCCACCATTACGAACTGAAAGGACAAAGGATGTAACAACAAGGGCATCCCGAGGTTCATCCACTAATGCCAAATGAAATGCTAGTAGAGCAACCCATAAACTACCATTGCACGGTCGATTTGGAGCAAGTAGACTATCCAATTTTGCAAACAAAACCAAAAGCATATTTGAACGGTTGTTACGTCTTCTAAAACCTTGAGAAACAAGATATGCTGCTTGTATTGGAAGAAGAATTTCAAGGAGTCCAAATCTCCAAAGCAAACGCAGAGATGCCTCTGCTGCTCCAAATGCCAGCATATAGTTCATTTCCATCATCAGCCTTTGCTTTTCGATCCGTAGAATTGAAAGAGAACAATCTTGTATTGCACGAGCTGTATCTCTAGAAAATTGAAAGTTAAGACGAGCTGCAATCTTGATTGCACGTAATATTCGTGCACGGTCATCTGCAAATGAGACATGAGCAGGAATTACTGTCCGTACCTTAGCCATTTTTAAATCTTCCATGCCACCAGCATAGTCATATACAACATTTTCATATGGGTCATACATCAACCCATTTATAGTGAAGTCACGCTTCATACAATTTTTCCAGCGAGCATAGTCACGATCATTACAGCTATGAGGCCTATTTGTAAACTCTTTGAAAGTATCTGTTCCCTTTCTTTCTGACGTACTAAAGCTTGAAACCTGATTAGAACAATCTCGTGTAGAAGATCAAACAGCCCCTTCTTTAACTTTTCTGCTTTCGTCAGCGCTTCTGGAGTCTCTTCGTTTTCCTTCAATTTATAAAGGATCTTCTTCTCTGTAGCATACAACCTTTTGGAGAGTCTGAATTTCCATTTGAAGTAATGAAACTTCTCATTTAGCGTAATTGTATACATTTAGTTCAACATCTGCATATCGTGCTCTGGCCACCAACATGTGAGCATGTACTCACAGCTACATGAACTTTTCTTCAAGATTCAAAATCGATAACAAGCATACACGCAGGAGCTTGAGAGTATGCCACCTGTAAAATACATCCACCGCATAGCTATTTTGCATGACAGTTGCTGTGGATTCAAACAAATCCCCAATTTTGTAGCACAGCCTAAAACATGTTGCGCTGTGAAATTACAAAAGGCTTTATGCGCTGCGGAAATACTTTAAAAATTATCACATGAGCTACAAGATAACCTAAAAAGCTTTGTGACACATGGTAACTCATGCACAGTTTCACACATGGCTATGAGATGGGGATGACTGAGAATGATCAGTGATGGGTGAGAATACATAGTTGACTCAAGACTCTAAGGCAAACAAAAATTCAAACTTAGACTAGCACCGACCTTTACCATCAGACAAATGTAAGACATTTGGCATTGAAATTTTGTCAGTGATAACAGTGGCTCCACTTGGGATAGTGTGCCCTTGTGGTACACTAAGAACATGTAGATTCAGTGCATTATCCATTTGTGACAAACATAAATTTTCTTGACAAGCATGACTATAGGAGAAAGAAAGCTACATCTACTGAAAAATGCTCAGTTGACCTTGAGCTTATTTGTATTTACCTACCTACCTACCCTAACAATTTCAACTTCTTTCTGCTCAATCAATATGAAATTTCCAATGTAGCCAATCCTCTGATTTATCTGATATCTGATTTCTTTGACTGCATCGGAATTCAGAGCCAATATGATGGTGTGATGACCGCTGCCACTGAAATTGTCTCTGATCTTTATAAGTAAACTGAAGCACTGGAGAGTAAAACTCTTCCATGTAATCAGCTACAGGATCCCAGAATACATGATCAGCTTGATCTTTCTTGTAACATTCAGATTGTGCAAACTGATCTTCAATAACAGTGTCCTCTTCCTCAATCGTGAAAGAGAAAGGAAGAAACACCCTCTCCTTGTGTTCTGACATAAAAACCTTTTGAAAAGAATGATCATCATAACACTTTTCATTTTCAGACAACTGATTCTCAACCACACAAAATTCCTTTGATGTGATGTCCAACTGCCTTTCTACATGATGCCCACAAACAATGTAATTTTCTTCATTATAAAGATCATTCTTTGATGCGAGCTGCTGCAAGGAATTACAAACATGAACCATCTTTTCCTCTGCCTGAGGGTTATAACAGCTATCTTCCAATACTTCTTCTTGGTGTTTGCAATCAATTTCATACTCATTATGATCAAAATCTTGGCAAGTTTGCTGCATCTTCTCATTTATATCAAAGGATGAAACATGGTTTTCATAAGTAAACCCCTGCTGATCTTCATGCTGCATTTCATGAGATGTTATACTTTCTTCTTGGTGTAGAAATGCATTGTTATGAAGAGCTTCCAAAATTTCTTCATCCATAAATTCATCATCACCATAACAATTCTCCAAGTACTGAATAAGACTTAAAGAATGTCTACAACAATCTTTGAGCAACAATAAGGAGGGATGACACTCTTTATACATGTCATAGAATGCATCATGGAAATTAGCTTGAGAATATAATGAACCATTTTCCAAGCTTTTATACCAGGACCATGCTTTTCCTTCTAAAGTGGTCATAAACATCTTCATGAGACAATCTTCAGGGAAATGAACCTTAAGACTGCGTACATGCATATGGAACCTAACCAAATGAAGAGCAGCATTGTCTTTCTTTTCATCTTTGAATATTGGAAGATTCTCTAACCAATCAAACTTTGGCATAGGATTTGGAAAACCAAGGATATGAGACCGATTCATAGGAGCATACCTGGCATTCATTCTTGCAGTGGAACTCATCTTGAAACTTCATCAAGCTACTGATCTTCTAGCAGTGGAGTCACCTTCCAATTTATTATTTGATGTGTGGAGTTGCCAAGGTAGATTTGCAGCCTCGAAAAGATGTTTGAGCTCCTGCTACCTTCAGAAGTTCAGCCTTAAAATTTCGGGAATGAGTAATCTTCAGACTCCCGGCAGACGCACCAAAATGTTATCACAAAACCAGTACTGATGGCTGCTAATCAGTAAGACCTTATGTAACTATTTCAGACTAGACTTTTAGCTAGGGATTAGCCTCCCTAACCTGAGAGGGCTCTCTCAAAACAAACTATTGATTTATCTTTAGACACAAAGAGGGCTAACTCTTGAAATGAAAATTTAGTAAACATACTGGTTGGACAGACAACATAACATTTCTTCCATTGGGCTCATGGAGTCAAACATCTTTTCAATAAACTATCAACTGCTCATTCATAAAATCCAAGGCATGTAATGTTTAAACATTCAAGACATTTTTCAAATAACCATCAACTCATAAGTACACACAGGAAGTCTGAGCACTAGGTGAATTCAGAGTGATTGTGTACTTAAAGAGCTGTAAAACATAAAGGACAAGAACCTCAACTTATAAGTATACACAGGAAGTCTGAGCACTAGGTGAATTCAGAGTGATTGAATACTTATAAAGCTGTCAAACTTACATTTGGTAAGACAAAACCACAAACATCTTGAGCATTTTAACAAAGTATGAATCTTGGGAAGAATAAACAGTCTTTCTATTACTGTAAAAAGCTTTATACATAGGCCAATAAAAACTCTGTTTTTTGCATAAATATCCAACCCCCATTACATCAGAGTTTCCTCTATATATAGGAAAACATTCTTAACTACTTTGAGCTTCCTCCTCCAGCATGAGGGGAGCTCGATGACTGGTATTAACTACCCTTATCTATATTAACAGACTTATTAAATCTACTAAGCATTGAACTGTAATTACAAAAGAGTCCTAATCAAACTTGAACTCTAATTTTATTCTCCTCGTATCATGATTCCTTTTTAGATCTTCGACAGCTGTTTCCTTTAGTTCTGGCCGTGATAGCTGAGATAAGGATGCAAGAAACCAGATTAGCCTTGGATGCTGAATGTGCTGATGGTTCATTGATTATAAGAACAAACCCCTGTTTTTCCGGCCCTTGTTTGTCGGTCCCTTCTTTCCTCAATCTGCTCGAATATATAATAGCATGTTTGAAACCTTTAATAACCCAAGGTATGTACCGCTTCCATGTTTCTGATGTGCTGTAGGCTGGATTGATGGACAGGTGTCTCTCTTTAAAATTCTCGCTCATAATATCAAATAGCTGCTCTGCGTTTAAAATCATCACCTACAGTAGTTTCGTAGCGCGCTACGAAACTGCTGTTTTATTTAAAACAATTTGCCTTTTGTCCTGACCAGAATCTGAGAAAATCCGAATCTCATTTTATCCTTCATCCCTTTTAATTTCAACTTGAGGATGGATGCAGTGCCTGGGACGTAGATCTCACAATTTCTCTACAAGATTCAGTTGCAAATTCTCTGCTTCTTGAAGCTGGTTTGATTCCAAAAGCATCTTAGCAAGATGACCCATTCACCTTATTGTTAATTGAAACTCTCCCAACTTACCTTCCTCCAGAATCCTTTCTTTGCCACATCTCTTGCAGAGGAGCCAGATATCTCAATCCATGTCTTTGAGAATAGAGTGCAGGCTGTCAGCATAAAAGTTAAATAGAACAGAGCATGAAAAGGATTTGCTGCCATATCCACCAAGCTGGAAGGTGGAGTGATGTAATAAACAAGACCACCCACAGGAACAAATTGATCACTTAACGAATATTCAGACTCCTTCAATTTGCCCAAAAGATTAACAAGAAAGTTTCCACTGTACTTCCAGTAAAGCAACTGGGAAATGAAATACAAGTTTTAAACACATATCTAACCTTCTCCAGCTCACCATCTACCAGAAATTTGTAATTTATATTCACACCTTTTTTGCATTTGACATCACCCTGGTGGCCTTCAACACAATTTAAGATGTTCCATACCTTTGAATATGTTGGTATTGATATGAAGACCAGATCAGAAAATGGTGCCTGAGGATATTCTGATATTCTGACATAGCCTGAGAGACAACATATTCATTAGCCATTACATTTAAAGATGATTTTACTGCCAATGTTAAATCTAATACCTTCTCCATTACTGACTCATCACACTTGTTTTCCACAACATCAAGCACTTCAGGATGAAATTTATTAGCCCTTTTGCTAATTCTTCTCGCTTTATTCACTGCTTTCTCTAAATTTCCACCATTACGAACTGAAAGGACAAAGGATGTAACAACAAGGGCATCCCGAGGTTCATCCACTAATGCCAAATGAAATGCTAGTAGAGCAACCCATAAACTACCATTGCACGGTCGATTTGGAGCAAGTAGACTATCCAATTTTGCAAACAAAACCAAAAGCATATTTGAACGGTTGTTACGTCTTCTAAAACCTTGAGAAACAAGATATGCTGCTTGTATTGGAAGAAGAAATTCAAGGAGTCCAAATCTCCAAAGCAAATGCAGAGATGCCTCTGCTGCTCCAAATGCCAGCATATAGTTCATTTCCATCATCAGCCTTTGCTTTTCGATCCGTAGAATTGAAAGAGAACAATCTTGTATTGCACGAGCTGTATCTCTAGAAAATTGAAAGTTAAGACGAGCTGCAATCTTGATTGCACGTAATATTCGTGCACGGTCCTTTGCAAATGAGACATGAGCAGGAATTACTGTCCGTACCTTAGCCATTTTTAAATCTTCCATGCCACCAGCATAGTCATATATAACATTTTCATATGGGTCATACATCAACCCATTTATAGTGAAGTCACACTTCATACAATTTTTCCAACGAGCATAGTCACGATCATTATAGCTATGAGGCCTATTTGTAAACTCTTTGAAAGTATCTGTTCCCTTTCTTTCTGGTGTACTAAAGCTTGAAACCTGATTAGAACAATCTCGTGTAGAAGATCAAACAGCCCCTTCTTTAACTTTTCTACTTTCGTCAGCGCTTCTGGAGTCTCTTCGTTTTCCTTCAATTTATAAAGGATCTTCTTCTCTGTAGCATACAACCTTTTGGAGAGTCTGAATTTCCATTTGAAGTAATGAAACTTCTCATTTAGCGTAATTGTATACATTTAGTTCAACATCTGCATATCGTGCTCTGGCCACCAACGTGTGAGCATGTACTCACAGCTACATGAACTTTGCTTCGAGATTCAAAATCGATAACAAGCATACACGCAGGAGCTTGAGAGTATGCCACCTGTAAAATACATCCACCGCATAGCTATTTTGCATGACAATTGCTGTGGATTCAAACAAATCCCCAATTTTGTAGCGCAGCCTAAAACATGTTGCGCTGTGAAATTACAAAAGGCTTTATGCGCTGTGGAAATACTTTAAAAATTATCACATGAGCTACAAAATAACCTAAAAAGCTTTGTGACACATGGTAACTCATGCACAGTTTCACACATGGCTATGAGACGAGGATGACTGAGAATGATCAGTGATGGGTGAGAATACATAGTTGACTCAAGACTCTAAGGCAAACAAAAATTCAAACTTAGACTAGCACTGACCTTTACCATCAGACAAATGTAAGACATTTGGCATTGAAATTTTGTCAGTGATAACAATGTCTATAACAGATTGGTAGCTATCTTAGAAACAAACAACCAAAGCACTTTGCGATTTCCTCTATGTATGATAGATAAGAGAGAAGCAAAGGGACCAACCTGGATCTTCCACTTGACTCCTTGCTTGATTTCTCTCTCCCTTGATAGAGCATGCAACTCCTCTCCTACTTGCCCCGCTTAGAGAATACCTATAGAGATAAAGTAACAAAACACCATCAAAGCATCTCCATCTATAATATCATAAACAATGCAGAATCAGAAATACATTGATCATACAATTGCATTCACAAATAACAAGATTCACAAATACATGATTGTATAGAGGAAAACTCGAAGAAATTTATTAATAATAGAAGAGAGGATTACAACCGAGCTATCTGATCCAGTATCATCCTCCCAACATCAAATCCCTCTACACCTCATGAAAAGCAAGGTCACCCAACAATACAATGTCTCTTCTCAAAGATAAACCAACATCACTTCCTTACAAATTACAAAATTCCAGCCTCCAGATCTCTTAGATGACGGATCCATTTATAGATGTCTCGCAAGGGTGTGAGTCAGCTCTGGGTTTTTTATTAGTGTCATTCCACTGATAGTTCTTGGTTCCACTTGGAGATTTCATTGATCTCTTACTCATCCCTAGGCAAATTCAGAGAGAGGCAAGTGCCATGGGAGAAGTTTCTAGAAGATTCCATGAGCATCCACTTAGCAAATTGTCTCAGCCAATTGTCCATTATCGCTCATCACACCCTACAGAAGGCCTCTTCAGTATGCATCGCACCTGGCTAGTGTAAGAGCTAGTATGCATTGAATCTTAACAGTGGAGCAGCTAGCATGGTCTACTTTTGGCCAGTTTTGAGTGGTTTTTAAGGTGGAACTTCTGGGAAATGATCTAATCAGTTGACCATGATCTTTTAGCATATGAAACAACACTTTTAGGGGTTAAATAGCCCTTGTTTTATTGACATATGTGATTGGGTTTGAAGTGCCCAAATATGTCTATAATAGTTGCCCCCAAAAGCATGAGGTTGTAAATCTTTTGATGTTGGGTGAAATGCTTTATCATGAGGATTTGAGGAATTCGAGCTAGAAGGTGACCTGTATAAGATACAACACAATACATCATCATCATATTATTTTTATGATCTAGCTAAGGTGGGCATTCCCATTCTTAGCTTTATAAATTCATTTTCATGTACATAGAATAGATAATCATCTGCAGTTGCAGACTGGTGATTCTTCATATGAAGGGTCATTGTCCCTGGCTTGGATGACCATCTATGCAGCTTCTGTGTACATTTGATGTCTTTACATTCCTAAATATATTGTAGCCCGGATGGATGAAACAAGATCCGGGGTATTCAAACTCATTCAATCTTTGCCCTATGTACAAGTCGATCCATGTGAAAAGATGTTCTGAAATCGAACATGGAAAGACATCACCTGATTACCAGCCAATGATGTGAGCCGTTAATAGGTGTGAGAGGAATCAAAGATAATGATAATGACCCTCAAGGTACTGCAATACAATTCACATGTTGTGAATATATGATCCAATGTCAAACACCACATAAAATCTTTCAGTCGAAGGCCAATGATGTAAACATGTCACTGAAAGTAACAAACTTGTCATTGAGGCATGCAAGCTTCAAAGTACTGAAACAGTTGTTTCTACATCAACTTCTTGGATAATGAGCTGATGTCGACAAGAAGTGACCCATTGTAGGAGGGCCTTGATGTATCCCACATCTACGACATGAAACAAAGCAAATGATTTTCTGGAGGTAAAAACAATCTAGTGATACAAGTTTTAGGAATGGTAGTCATGAAAAATGGAGGGTGAAGGTATTGCAGTGGATGAGGCATTAGCTAGAATGGCGAATTCTCTAAATGACTTCTCTTGAACATAACGGCGACAATGAGATGGATTGGTAGCATTAACCCCAAAATATATATGGTACAGAGGACCAATGGTGATATGACCAACGAACAGAATAACCCAACCCGACTCAATCATGATGATGGAGTGAAAGTGTCATGTTCAAGAGCGACCTGCTACCAATAAAATTCTTCAAGTTTTCTTCCCTTTTTCCCCAATCATTGCTGACCAGTACCTCTTTATTTTTTTTAATCTTGAGGAGGATAACATATGCTTGTTCTATAATTTTCCCTTCGAGTAAACCTGTCACTATGTTTTAGCAAGCCTAGCGACAGTGAAACTCATTCTTGTCTGGGTGGACAAGTTTGTCGCTATTGTTTTAACGAGTTTAATGACAAGGATAACTCGATCCTTTTCATGTTTAGAGAGTTTGAAATGGGACGAAAATGAAACTCCAGCGGTCCTTTTTGGTAGCATAATCCCTTAAGTCCGAAAAAGTATAAAATAATACGTAAGGGATGATTTTTTGATTGCTTTAGCAAGCCAAAAAAACAAGCACTCAATATTTTTGTGGGATAATCCCTCAGGTCCAAAAGATTAAAATACAGGAGGGATGGCACTTCCCCTTTCTTTAACAAGCAGGAAAGGTCAATAGCTTGACAATTGTTTCATATTTAACGATTCTAAAAAGTGTTTAAAAGAGACTCGTTTTTTGAGGAACGAGTGGTGTTTTTGGGTAGAAATTAGTTCCAAGTAAGTTTGGAACTTCTCAAAACATGGTGGTGTGAAGAGGGTGGCTAATAGAACCACTCATCACAACTGTTCCTCAAAAGGGTAAACAACCAAGTGGAAGCATATGATCGCCCAAAAGAATGGAGGTGATGGTAGAACACAACCAAGGCTCAGAAGGCTGATAGCATGGCAATCACAGAGGTCGTTTACTGAAGGTGGGTTTATTTTTTAATGAGCTTGAACCTTGCGTTAACATATGATCAGTAGCAGGTTTATTTTTTAACGAGCTTAAACCTTGCAGAAACATTTCTCATCGATGTCCTATATGCCCACAGAACTGAGTACAGGATTAAATGCCAATTCCGTTTGTGGACTCCAATCATTCTCTGCAGCATGCACTTCAAGACTTTGTTGATTGCTTCAACTTGTCCGTTAGGCTGCATATAATATGGAGTAGAACTATCATGGGACAATCCTAATTTGGCAGTGAATTCAACCATCATGTGATTACGAAAATGTGATCCATAATTTGTGACTATAGCCCGTGGAACACATAATCTAGAGACTACATGATTAAAAAAGAAAAGAGCAGTCGTTTCACCGTTGTTGTTTAATGTAGGCATAGCCTCAGCCCATTTTGTAAAATAGTCGACAGCGACTATGATATACCCATGCCCCCCGATCGAGGTGGGGTTACATGTCAAGAAATCTATGCCCCATTTAGTGAATGGCCCAACAACAACTACTGAGTGCAGTGGTGCAGGTGGTAATCTGGATTTGCAGTTGAAAATCTGACAAGCATGGCAACTTCTGACGACGATTATGCAATCTTTGAATATAGTAGGCCAGAATTAACCAGCTCGTAAGATATTTTGTGCAGTAGCATAACCAGATAAATGCCCTCCACATGCGCCTAAATGACAGTCATTCAGGACTTTTTTGGCCTCCTCATGCGTGAGGCACCTTCGCAGAATTGTATCGACACCACGAAGGTAAAGTGTATCACCGATAATCATGTAGTCTTTGGCTTGGTATCGAATACGCCATTGTTCAGAGCGAGAGGTGTTAGGCCTAAGGATTTGGGTTTGGAGATAGACCAGTTTATCTCTGTACCACAGATTGCTTGACGATATCACAAACAGAGTTTCATCCACGATTGATGCTTTAGATGTTAAGTCATTGGACGATGATGGGAGGTCACAAAGTAACTCCACGAAGACTATAGATTTCTTTGATTTGGATTTGGTGAATTCCATATCAAACTCTTGCAAAATGGCTATCCATTTGGAATATTTTCCCCCTAGTAATTGACACGATAGAATGTAGGTCATAGGGTTGCAATCTGACAAAATGGTAGTTTTGCGAAAGAGTATATAGTGTCGAAATCTTTGTACGGCCTGAATAGCTACTAAGGCCAACTTTTCAACATAGGAGTACTTGCTTTCTATATCATTTAAGTTGCAACTTAAACAATACACAGGATGTTTTATCCATTGTCTTCTTGTACTAAGACCATGGTGATGGTCATATCTATAGCAGCGAGATATAGGTTAAAGTCTTTTTGATAGTCAGAAGCGTAAATTAATGATTCTTTTACTAGGGAATGTTTTAAAGCATCAAAGGATGCTTGCACAACCTGATCCCAGTTGAAGGGTACTTCTTTTTCAAAATACGCGTATAACCTTTAGCAAGTTCGGCGTAATTTGGAATGAACCTCCTTAGAAATTTTGCTTTCCCTTGGAGTTTCTGAATCTGAATCAAATTTGAAGGTGGAGGCATGTCGATGATTGCCTGAACCTTACACGAGTTGAGTCGAATTTTGTCCTTAGAAAACACGAAATCAAGTAATCGACCAGAACCAACACAAAACACACATTTGTGTGGATTGAGTCGTATCTTGTAGTGTTAGCAACGTAGAAATATATCTCTCAAATGTTGTGGATGATCAGTCCACTTTCGTGAATGAGCTGGTAGATCATCGAGATATGATTGAACGATGTGCTTGATGTCATGGAAGGCATAGTTCATTGCCCTCTGAAAGGTTGCCCCTATGTTCTTCAAATCGAAAGGTAGTTTACAGCATGCGAATGTGCCCTAAGGACATATATATGTAGCCTTTGACTGGTCCTATGGGTGGATATTGACTTGATTGTATCCAGAAAATCCATCCATGAATGAAAATATTTCACATCTGGCACATTCATCAATTATCTGGTTGATGAAGGGTGTAGGGAGTTATCTTTTGGACAAGCTTGATATACATCCCTATAATCGATGGACACTCAAATCCTTCCTTGCTTTTTCATCACAGGAACAATATTCGATACCCAATCAGTGAGAGGAACATGGTAAATGAAACCAACATGTAAAAGTTTTTCAACTTCTACCTTAATGGCAGTGGCTTTCTTCGGGTGAACCAGTCAAAGCCATTGTCGTATTGATTTCACATCTTGATACATCTTGATTTCATGTTCAACGATGCTCGAGTCAATGCCCGGCATTTCTTCATATGGCCATGCAAAGACATCTCTGAATTCATGAAAGAGAGCGCAGTATATTTCTAGTTCTGAAGGAGAACAATATTTGCCAACACGAATATTCTCTACAACATTAGGTTTGGTCGAGATATTAATGGCGATAGTTTCTTCAATATTGGATAAATTTTGCTCAGAATCCACCGTATTTACAGTATTTGATAGAAAATCAAAAACTGAAGGATGATTAAGGTCACTAGAATAATCTTTGTTGTTATCTTGAAGGTGGGAACGATGGTGGTAATCTTCCCATGGTGTCTCTCCTATCATCATCGAATGAATGATTCCTTCGTCTATAGAATGCATATGAGACCAAGGATTGGAAGAGGTGCCATACTCTAGAGACCTATCTATCCAAGCACTTGCTAAGTGTTGATTTGGGTTCGCCGCTCATGCCCAGAAAATTGATTGCTACAAAGATTCTATAGGGCTTGGGGACAACACTTGACAATGATCCACACTGTCAGAATGGTTAAAGTTCTTCTTAATCTTTGATGATATCAAAGATATCATGTGACAAGTTTCCACTGTGGCCACTTCCCCCAGATTACTTGGATGCGGGAGGGCAAAACTACCCATTAAGGCAAGGTATTTTAGGAGACCTACTCTGACATTTTGAAGTGATTGAGAGCTTCCATGGATCAGTGGAATGCTTCCAATAGCTTGTCAACGATTATAATTCCACCTTGGAAGGGAAATGCAATCTTTCTAAAATATGTTGACACAACAACAGCCATAGCATAAATCCAGGGCCTTCCTAGTAAGATATTGTAGTCAAGGTTTCCATCAATTACCTTGACTTCAATTTCTATTGTCTTGCCCCCTAGTTCAATCTGCAAGTTACTTAGTATCCCATATGGCGTGTATGTTCTTCCATCGAATGCTTTTAATGTTTTTGATGATCGTGACAAGGGTGGTGAGCCTAAAGTTTTCCAGCAACTCATTGACATAATACAGGTAGATTCCCCCTCATCAATGATTGTTCGATGAACGGTTTTATTGAGGGTTTTTACCTATATAAGGAAAGAAATTTGGGCTGGTAACTGAGGTTCATATCCTTTATGGTTAAAGGCCACAAGATTGGAATCCGTTGGATCAATCCCAGCTATTGCTAATAATAAATCTTGCTTTTGGGAGGGGCAATTCTGCAGTACTTCAAGTGTCGACATAGCAGATGGCAATTGGGCCAAATCCTCCACTATATTATAATTTTGTGCTACATGGGCACGAGGATTAAATGTCAATTTATGTATTACTCCATTTGGCAGCTTTATAGTTAATTTAGGAATGATGGGCGGAACAACTTCTGATGAAGTTGTTGTCAAACTACTGGGTTGATTTGTAAACTTGTTGTGCGACGTCTGTAGATTCCCATAATCTTTATTCCTTGTTGATATCAAAGCATCATTTTGTTGTTTTGAGACGGATAACATAAGCACTTGGGATGGGGAAGCATGATCGATAGCAACCAGAGTAGTTTTTGGGTTTGGAAACGAATCAGTCAATACCGCTGAAGTACTTGAAGTCTTTAAAAATTTTGTGACCTCAACTCGATGTGGACAATCTCTCATATAATGGTCCTCATTACATATGAAACATGGCTGATTAGGTTTCTTTCACCCAGTAGCGTTTCCAAAAGATTGGTCAGGATCGAATCTTCCTATTTCTTCTTTTTGTTTTTCCCTTTCTTCTTACCTCCTAGTTGCTTTGGTTCTTTGCCCTTGTTAGATGACACGGAATTAACCTCCGAGGCAAGAAGTTTATCATTTGCTTTTTGACTAGAAACTGTAATGGCTTTACCATATGGAGCCTTTGCGGTTTGCATACTTGAGGTACCAATCATGCCATCACCGGCATGAGAGTCCTTGTTCGATTTATGAGGGGGAGGAATGGAAAATTTTGGTCTAGGAGCATCAAGAATTTTGTCGTAGAGCATGCCAGACTGAGTATAGATCAAGTCTAAATATTGTGCACAAGCAATGACTTGCTCTTTAGTGACAAATTCTCCTTTCGCCACATCTTCAATAATAAAAGGAAGTAATGACTTAATAAACCACTTAGCTAGAAGCTGATCAGGAACATACGTCCTTACCATTCGACGATGACGTCGCCACTCATAAATATGATCAAATATGTGAGTGGCTGTTGTCTGTTTAAAGTTGGTAAGGAGTTCTGTTCCCGTTTCGTACCTTATGGGTAACTGAAATTGGGTTAGAAAAGTAGTGGTAAGGGCACTGAAGTTATCAAATGAAGCTCTAGGCAATTGAATATACCATTTTGTTGCCATACCAGTTAGCGTTCGCAGAAAAAGGCGAAGCCTAATTGAATCATCATTTAGGGTGTTGGATGAGAACCACAAATGAAAATTCATTACGTGATGCGATGGATCTTCACCTAGATTTCCATTGAATTTAGGAATATCAGTGGGAAGTTTATGAGGAATCACTGGCCACCAAGGGCGTAAACAATTGGATCATTCATCAGTCGATTCAGATCTGGTAATTCTAAAGTTGCTACAAAAGGCAATTGTTGATTCAAGTTTGGAGAAGCATACCCAGGATAAGATGGGATCGCCTGAGCAGTAGGTCTTTGCATACCAGCATAATGTATCTGACGCTGATAACTTTGATAAGGTTGATGGGCATAACCATTATAATATGGTTGTTGATAATTGTTTTGAAAATGTGGTTGTCCATTACCTACAAAGCCTCTTTGCTCAGGTCCTCCGTAAGCTTGTTGGAATTGCAGTTGTTGATATTGTACCAGCCACAGTTGTTGGACCATTTGTTGTTGCCCAATACTAGATGATTGACCAAGATGCGGATTGATAGTACCCATTTGAGCCTGAGTCGTTCCAGGTAAGGAAGCACTAATCTGAGGTTGTGATTGAGCCGTAGAGACAAGAGGTTGTTATATTGCAACCTGAGAGACTTGAGGTTAACATACAACAGGCAGTGCTTGTACTTGCGACAGAGTCACAATAGCAGGTCTACTGGCAATATTCCACACAGGTTGAGTTGGTTGCATTGAATATACAACTCTTGGCTGTTGAGGCAGTATTGGTACCCAACCACTGGATGTAATTCCAGTTTGACCTGAATTTTGTTGTGAAATCTCATATGTTTGTTCTCCAGGAGGGAACAATGAAAAAGCATACTGCCCCCATATGGTGGCAATCCAGTGCTCAAATGATAGATTGGTCTTTGAAAACTAGGTTGCCCAAATTGAAACTGGTATGCAAGATCAATTTGCTAAGTTTCAACATAAGAAATGCCAAATGGGATTCCGGATGAACAAATAGGAATAGACCATGTCGTCGAAATAGTCCCTGGGTGGACTCCATCTAGTGGTTGATAACTAGTTGGGACAGATGGTATACCAGCAAACATCATCAGAGTGGCAGCAGGGAGTTCTGTTGTGGCTGTATCAGATGACACAATCCTAGATGTTGATGGTTGCTCAAACATATTTAGTCTATCCAAAATATTTCCTAGCAATTTGACAAGAACTTGCGATGAAGGATGATCAAAGGAACTAACTTCGGTAGTAGAAGGATATAGGTGGATCCCAATTCCAAAATGAAATTGGGTACTTGATGGAAGATCCTCTACAATATCTTCTATAGCAATCAGTCCAGGTGGAAGAGGTAGACTATCAAGTCTATAAAATATTTCTGGAGCAAAAGAAGGTATAGCTTCTACAGTAACAGACACTGGAGGGGTGACACCTTCTGAATTATGGAACTCAAATTCCAGATGTTCAGGTAAGTGAACTTGAGTTTCTGGATCAGCTCTAGATGGAACTGTTTCATATATAGAAGTTTCTACCATTACACTAGGATCAGTTCTAATGTCCTCTTGTAACCACGGAGCTTCTTCTGTAAAGGTAGATGTACTAGAAATTATCAAAGCAACTGTAGTCTCTGATGATGTTGAAACACAAGTTTCAAATAAACCAGGAGAATTAGACTTAGTTAAACGATACCGTTTTGCCTGAACTGGTTTCGTCTCCAGAGTCAAAGACGGTTGACTCGCTAGTCTCCGTGAACGATGGGGTTTTGATTAACTTTCTTCCACGATTGCGGATTACTTGATCAACTCAAAATTAAAGGGAAAATGATGTTAACCTGAATTAAATAAATTTTAGTGACTCTTTGAAACAACTTTGATTTTTCAATTTTTAAGAGTTGAGAAAAAGCTAAAGATGACTCTAGTTCCCTTCAGTTTTTAATGAACCTGAAGTGATAAGTGCTCAGATGGACCTTTTCTTTTAAGGAGTCGAAAAGGAACGAAAGTGACTACTTTAGAGATCTAGACAGAGGGATTACCAAATCAATCGCAAAACTACAATATACACCTTGGTGGTAAATTAAAGAGAAATTACAAAGGACTTATGTACGGTAGTCATTCTTCTCGAATGTTGTGTTCAGTGCATTGCAATCGATAAGGCGACAGACACAGCTTCCTATGGATAAAGGATATCAGCCTATTGTGGTCTCCCAATATACACTCGACGGTACAGGGAGCACAAGTTCGTGCTAGCACTTGTCGTATCAAAGAGGAGGAATCATCCAACCTTCAATGAAAATGATAATTACTAGATTTTACGACGCTGGAACAAGTCTCTAGCCTAAACCTCTAAATTTGTTGCGTTAGGTTCCAAAGCCTTGTTAAGTTCATTGAGATTTATTTTATAGTTGATCTTGTTTAGAAGTTTGTCTTTCAAGGTTCACCGTGTGACGTAGATGTAAAATTCCTAAATATGCAATCTAAAATGATAAACAATCGTTGTTTTCTTTTAACAATGAAAATCCTAGCTACTAAGGAGAGAAGATTACGATTCTTTCAACAGAGAGAAAAGAGCACACACTAAATGCACTTTTCCTAAATCATTTTCACACACAGTCTAAATGCAAATGCAAATGCATGTATTTGTTTTTTGTTTCCTTAATGTCCATATGCAGAAAATGAAAACTAAGTATAGATATGAACTATTTTCTTCAAAGTGACATTTTGACAATTTCTTTTCAAAATGAAAGGAAGACTAAATGACACTTTTTGATTTCGAATAGAAAACTACTTTTGACAGTTCAAATATTAACAATTCAAATCAAATACAATGACAAAAGTACAATCGAATATCTAGAGGAGGAAGACTTTACGACACTCTTCTTTTTGACTCAAAATGATAATTACGACACTTTTGCATCAAAAACAACAGTTCGATTAAGCTACTTTTTGACGAAGGATCATAAATGATGGAAAATACACAAAAACGTTTACTAATCCTAATCAATGGAGGTTGAAAAATGTAAAGGAGGATTCAACAATGAGATATTGATCATAAGCAACAAAACAACTGAATAGAGCTGAAAACAAGGAGGAAAAACCCAAAATTCAATGAGAGAAATAGTATTACTCAGTCATCGCACCTGTGCTTCTCAGAAACAGGGATGCATCTCACCTGCTACACATGGGAGGTGTGATGCATACTGGTTTCCAGTTACAAAAAGTACGATGGGCTAGGGAGTGAAACTGAGGTGGGTTTTTGCCCAAATTTGTAGCTAAGTTCAATGATTTAGGTTGAGCTACTATGAATAGTAAAGAACAAAGTACAGGGGTATGATCTTAGGAGGTTATTGAGCTATCACAAGGAGGTTTAGAATGCTTGTAAATCAGATTTTCAGTTCATAAACTAACCTAGAGATTGATTGAAGCAACATTCATCTACTTTGAAATTGCATAGCAAGAGTTGTTCGAAGGCTATCTGGCTAACTTCAGGATCCATCTGTGTTTTATAAAGTAAACAACAATAACAAGCAAACAAACAATTCGCTCCCCAACAAAGTCGCCATTTTGTTTCCAAGAAAACTAGTGTATTTTTGATCTGATAGTCCCACTAAGATTGGTAGCTATCTTAGAAACAAACAATAAAAGCACTTTGCAATTTCCTTGATGTATGATAGATAAGAGAGAAGCAAAGGGACCAACCTAGATCTTCCACTTTACTCCTTTCTTGATTTCTCTCTCCCTTGACAGAGCTTGCAACTCCTCTCCTACTTGCCCCGCTTAGAGAATACCTGTAGAGACAAAGTAACAAAACACCATCAAAGAATCTCGATCTATAATATCATAAACAATGCAGAATCAGAAATACATTGATCATACAATTGCATTCACGAATAACAAGATTCACAAATACACAATTGTATGGAGGAAAACTCGAAGAACTTTATTAATAATAGAAGAGAGGATTACAACCCAGCTGTCTGATCTAGCATCATCCTCCCAACATCAAAGCCCTCTTAACCTCATGAAAAGCAAGATCACCCAACAATACAATGTCTCTTCTCAAAGATAAACCAACAACACTTCCTTACAAATTACAAAATTCCAGCCTTCAGATCTCTCAGATGAGGGATCCATTAATAGATGTCTTGCAAGGGTGTGAGTCAGCTCTGGGTTTTTGATTAGTGTCATTCCACTAATAGTTCTTGGTTCCACTTGGAGATTTCATTGATATCTTACTCATCCCTGGGCGAATTCAGAGAGGCAAGTGTCATGGGAGAAGTTTCTAGAAGATTCCATGAGCATCCACTTAGCAAATTGTCTCAGTCATTTGTCCATTCTCACTCATCGCGCCCTACAGAAGGCTTCTTCAGTATGCATCACACCTAGCTAGTGTAGGAGCCAGTATGCATCACACCTTGATAGTGAAGCAGCTAGTATGGTCTAGTTTTGGCCAATTCTGAGTGGTTTTTTAGGTGGAACTTCTGGGAAATGATGTAATCAATTTACCATGATCCTTTAGGGTATGAAACAAAACTTTTAAGGGTTAAAGAGCCCTTGGCTTATCGACATATGTGATTGGGGTCGAAGTGCCCAAATATGTCTATAACAAGTACCCAAACTCTTAGATCATACCTTGCTACGAGAGCCCCGAAGTGAGAAGTAGCAGGATTAGTGAATGTCGGTAGAAACAGATGCAGATGAAGAGGTAGAGAGTGTTATAATGTTGTAGTCCCGGGCAGCGCAGAGTTAGCAGGCTACAAAAATGCGAGAGGCACAGAGGAGGTTGCGGCAGTGCAGGATGGCACAAAGAGGTTTGCAGCAGTGCGAGAGGCAGGGAGGT
>APFE031069203.1:22959-34125 GCA_000404065.3 Pinus taeda | reverse complement strand
ACTAGTGAAAAGTGGAGAACGAATCACATAGCATCAATCATCACTTCCGGGGCTTGCACCCGGTAACCAGGACTTCCCAGGAGGTCACCCATCCCAGAACTACTCTGGCTCAAGCGCGCTTAACTGTGGAGTTTTTCCCACAATCAAGCCCACTTAGCTTGCTACCCCATTTGCAAAACCTTAGCAATTATTGTGCCTCATGAACCATTCAAGTAGAGCTTTGAATTTAAGAGATCCCTTGACTCTTTTTGAATTTAAGTATGGGGGTTTACGCAGTGCTTTGAATTTAAGTATGGGGGTTTACGCAGTGCAGTAGGCAGGGAGTTATTGTAGCAGTGCAAAGGTAGTAGAGGGAGCACTTGACAACGGCAGAGAGAGCTTTAGCATTGGGAGTGTTTCTATCCTGATAGGGATGTCAGTAGTTGGGTGGATCAGTTACTTTCTTCTCAATAACTGAGTTGCAGTGCAGTAGCAGTTAGCAGTAGCATGATGCAGCATGTTGAGAGGGGGTTGCAGTGCAGATACAGTGTTGGGAGAAAGGACATCAACAACATGAATGTAGAGGGAGCTGTCATACATATGCAGAAGTGGAAGTGGTAGAGCCGTGGGTAGTATTACAATATGTAGCAGTGCAAAGGATGTTGGGCGGGGAGGCCTAGAATCAGCACAGATACCAGTGTTGTATAATCAAAGTGATGCTAATTTGGAGTATTACTAGAGGACAATCCTTGCTAAGAGGGAGTGTTGATTTGTGGTAGAATCAGATGTGCTCTGGCCATGAAAATTGATGTAGAGGCTAAAGCACATTAGATATCCAAGACCCAAAAATGGTTTGGGCAGATTCTACCCGGTTAAGGAGATATTAAAATAATAAATATTTATAATGGAGTTCCTAAGTCTAAACTTAGGAAAAATAAAATATTAATGGATATTAATATAAAACTGGGTAAGAAGGTTCCAAATGACATGGATCAAGCCAAATATAATCTTAGATGTTGATTAGAGATGTAATCTCAATTGTTGAAGGACCAATAGGAAAAGTATAAGAGGAGGCTTGAGGGTCAGTTGGAAAATACACTAGAGTAATCAGTCATTCAATTTTCTAGAGTGGGGTTTGCTAAGAAAAGTTGAATCAGTGATTAGTTTTCAATGAGGGGCAGTGAGTACAAGACAAAGAGGCATAGATAGTGCCAGAAGACTACTACAGAGGTACACGGGCAGACACAGAAGCCAGAGGGAGCCATGTAGAGGCTAGCAGAGACAACGTAGAGGCCAGGAAGTCTTGTGTCATCCATGCAGAGGTTTTTGGAGTGATGCAGAGAGCCAGAGAAGCTATGCAGAGCCTCATAAATCTGATGCTTGGGGTTTTCAGGCTAACGCAGAGGCTAGGAGGGCTAATGTAATGCTTCAGTTGTGCTAGAGAGGGTTTCATGGGGTAGATTTTCCGAATATATACTTTCAAATAGAGAGGTATTACTGCTAGATTATTTCCTCTGTCAGGTGAGCCGGTTTGGCACTCAGTTGTACTCAGATAGGCTACATAATAAAATAACCCTTAGAATTGCTACACTGGTTTTCCCAAGTTGGTTTTTTCCGGGGATGAGTTATCTAAAAATAATGGTGTCACTTGTGCGTTTGCTATTTCTTTTAGTTGTTGATCTGTAGATTGTTGAGACTGTATTGTGTTTATTTCGATATGTATATGCTTAAATAACTTGTTCATAGTTAAAAAGTAGGAGAAATAAACCAAAGAATACAGATACAATTTCTAACGGGTAATACTTAGAAATTTCAACACCAATAAGTATGGTCATCAGGTATCTACTACATGCAAGATGGTCATAATTTATTTCTCATTAGTAGATTGACCTAAATGTTTGCCACTGAGTTGTTGATTGGTGAAAGACACTGGTCTATCTTCTTGCATTAATACGGTGCTAATACCTGTACCTGAAGCATCACATTCAATCACAAAATATTTGGTGAATTCTGGTAAGGCCAATACTGGAGTGGAGCATTGTTGTAGGGAAAACCCAACACCCCCCATTTTTTACTCAAATAATGGGGACAATTTCCATTAATTTTAGACAAAACCCTTTTTATGTTTTTTCAATATTTCCTTTTTCACTTTCGTCGGATTTATGTTTTGATTGTTTCATTGAATTCAACTTTTCACTAGCTTACCATTGATACTTGTTTTGCCGCATTTGGTTATCTGGTCTACAAATGACATTCCTTTGAAATTTGATCATTTTGTCATCTCGGTTGAATTTACGTACAAAATGTATTTTATTTTAACTTTTGTAATTACAATAGTCATTCATTGTAAATATTAAATCTTAGTTAACTTTTACTATTTTTTTCATTTTTCACTAATGGTCCTACAAAATGACCCAGCCAAATTATAAAACAGTTGAAAAACACATTTCGGGTTCTTGGTAATCTACTCCAATTTATTATTCTAAAACAAATTGTCAAACCCGAAATCTCAAAATTGTAAAGTGGTTGTAATTCAATTTATATAATTTTTAATTCCACATAGGCCCCACTTTACATCATCTCTTTCCTTCCAAAAATCCTAATTTAAAAATGTGATAAAAAATACGACGAGATAAAAAAAAAAAAATGAAATGTGATATCACATATCTCAAAAACCTTTATGCATTCATTAAAAAATTTGCAATTTGCAATTTACGATTTTGAAAATTATACTACAGATATTTTTCTTTATCCTAAAATTTTAATGTGACCTCCTTATGACTCTCGTTCCATCCTCGAGCCTACATCACCTCCACTTCACTCTCCACTCACCTCCTTATTCCTCCTCCTTACCTTACACTCTCCACTCACCTACCTTATCCCTCCCCTCATTAGCTCCTCTTCACCATTCAATTAATACTTACACCAAAGTACGTTAATTATTTATTTGGTTGACTTTATTAATTTGTTTTGAATTTTGATATGGAGTGGTTAGTTATAATATAATTTAATTATATTATATTATATTATATTAATTTTATTTTTACATTAATTAAATTCACGTTTATAATTAATTAAGATTAATACATAATTTATAATTATATTAGTATTAATTAATACATAATTGTAATTTAATTTAGCATTAGAATTTAATTTAAAAATTCCATTTTTAGCTTAACAGAATTTCCAGAATTCTAGCAGTTTTGACTCATTAACTTTGGAGGTTCATAAAATTGAGTTCTACTTGACCAAATGAGGCCCGTGATGACTCATTGGATAGATAAAATCATGGAGAACATTTATGAAGTAGTTTCGTTACCAAATTTGATCATTTAATGGGTCTAAAATTTAGCAGAAGATCAAGCTCGGAGTTTTTTAAACAAAACTAAATTTATGAGTTTAATTTTCTGCATTCTCATTTGCTCACAACTTCTTCTGAGTGCAGTTCCATTCATCTATGTTCTCCTCGATCAATTATATCCTCACAAGAATCAATAGAAAGATCATATTTGATATTCATTTAATTATTTAATTAAATTTCATTAAAGATATTTTATTCCAAATTTGGTATTTTGATTTGATTTTGTATTTTAATTTAGATTCATTTGGTTTTTGTAGAGAAAAAGTTTAAAGAAACAAGAAGAAAATGATTTCAATCAATGAAAATGCTCCAGAAAGAGAAGAATAGGATTTTGGGCCAATGAAAATTGATTGACCACAATTACTCTTCAACAACTTTCTGATGGAAAATTATTTTTGTAAAAAATTATAAATAGTAGATTGTAGAATGTATTAATGGTCTTCTCTGCTCTACAATTCTGGAATTTCAAAAAACAATATTGTAATGAGAATTTAGAGTTGTAGGTGAGAGGAATCCTAGGGGAAGAAGGCTTGATATTGTTGTGTTTTCATCTATTTATCGAGAAACTTTTTATTATTATGTACTACTATTGTAAGGAGGAGGTCATTTTTGCAAGAAGAGATCGATTGAAGGCCTATAGGATTGTGCACTACTGCCATACTATGAGGTTTTGTAATTTGATTTTCTTTTATTAATAAAGATTTATTTCACTGATTTTCATATAGCACTATTATTTGTTGAAATCATGAATGAAAATTCTTTCTCAAGTTTTCAATTTACATTTATAGATGTATGAGTTAATTGTTGGCTTCATGCACTATTGTTGAGTTTTAATTCTTAATTCATTTAAAAGTTTAATTAGACTATTCTACATACTTGATCTTAAATGTAATTTGAAAACTGAAATATACATAGGAACAAATAGTTATAATCTTAGATCGGCAAGCTATCTTACGATTTAGGATAATAATTGTTTGCTTGCATACATGATGTCTTCTTTGAATTAATTCAGTAATTCATCATGAATATTTGTAGTTCTTATGAACATGATAAATAAGGAATTGGATATATTTTCAATAGGCACTTATGTAACTATTTACTAAGTGTTTGATTGTTAGTATTTCTATTAACAAGGAATCAGATCTTGTGAGATATCTTCTTGATCTAATTCCTTCTTTTTTTTGTTGAAGCAAGAGTCGTAACTTCTATTTCATTAAATATAAAAACAAATTACATAGAGTACAACAGTCCCCAAGAAACTGTGGGCCAAAGAAAAATTATCCGCATACAGCCTTGGGCCCCGAGCTAAAGGCTTAAGCACTAAGTCTCAGTCCCTCAAACAATCAAACAAGAAAAATTTAGAGTCAAACCCAAAGAGGAATTAGGGACTCAACTAAAAGGGCTTCAGTTTCGAGTGGGGGATAACCCTCGAGCATGAAGACCATGCAAAATCCATCAATTTCCACCAAGACGCAAAACCTGCCCAAAAGATATTCTTCCCTATATTAGCACCATTTTCCTTGACCGTCGATCCTCCATGCCAGATCCAATGGCAGAGGATAATATGGCTATATCTAGTAGCCCAGCGATTAACCACATGATAGCCATCCTGGACCCACCAACCTGCACGCTTGCTCCTGACTGTAGATCCTCCACGCCAGATCCAAGGACGAAGGATAATATTGTTATACCTAGTAGCCCGATGATTAACCACGCGATAGCCATCCTGGACCCACCAAAATGCTCTCTTGTTCCAGACCATAGATCCGTCTTACAAGATTCGTCGGCCTAGGCGCATATTGCACGAGCCTAACTTACCAAAAATTACCGTGCGATGAGGACAGTATTCCTTCCCCATACTATGCCACGTGGAGCAAGGTGAATGGAATCGCTCCCAACTCCACAAAACTGCTTCCTGCGTGAAGGGCATGCGATGGACGATAAACCACCTCGCGAGCGGTATTGCAACTACAAAAAGAAACACGGGGGATTTAAGGTTGCCGGGAAAGCTGGAATCCCGGCCCCACTCATCATCCCATCTCCATGGACTCATGAACCAATGCACGATGAAAATCCATCTTTTCGACCAACCATCCTCAGATATGAACCTGCCCAGCAACTTCCAACTGAAACTTCTATGTTCATACTGTCGAGGGTTGGGGAGGCCGACAGTAACCTGCATCCCCAAAATGTTCTTACTACTGAAAAAACTCTACATAAAGAATCCACCTCAGCTAGACCCCACCTCTATGTCTTTGTTTCGGAACACCATTATGTCCTCATCCACCTGGTCATGACATTGCACCTTTAAACTATTCAGAGGTATCTCAAGCCAGCTCAGTGCAACCCTGTTTTTGGTACAAAGCACTCCTTGATTGCCAAGATGTTTTCCAATTTATTTGTTGTCCTTCACACATGGTTAAAAATCACGGTATGTAAGCCTCGAAGATGAAGTTGAATCCTGTGAAAAACCAGGAGCAGCCTCCATTACTTGGAGACTTTTTCTGGCTCCGTTCCACAACTGATTATATTGACCAAATTTATGATTAACTCTGAATCAACTTCGACAATAACATTCTAGATATTTTCCTGCTTCAGGATTTCTAAACATTGTTCAAGAGCCATTAATTCCACCATATTGTTAGTGGCTCTTCCCAAATGGCAATGGAAAATGAAAAGGACACTGTCGTTTTCATCCCTTAATACCCCTCCAAAGCCAGCAATACTCGGGTTATCTTTGGAAGCCCCATCAATGTTGTATTTCAAAAACCCTTGAGGGGGAGGATGCCAATAATCCTACTTAGTATCAAGTTTCAAACCCTTCCTATCCAGGCCCTGAGGAATAAGACCCTACATACCCAACTTAAGAAGAATCTACGTTTCAAATTCAGACGGTGGACTCTTAGGGTAAGTTCACACTATGGAACTTGTTGTCTCCTTAAGGTGTCTTAAGATTTTCTCAAAAAGGCATTGGGAGGAACATTTTACATTCTTAAAGATCCTGTTGTTCCTTTCTTTCCAAACAGTCCAAATAATGAAGCTTGGTGTTAAAGCCTAGGCTGAGCTTAGAAGTTCAAAATTAGAGAAGTTGCGTCTCCAATTGTTTAAGGTATTGATGATGCTTCCTTCATCTCTGTCTATCTGCTGGAAGATAGTGGCAAAAGTATCCCACAACCAAGAGGTGAAAATGAAGTTATTGAGAAGGTGCTCCATTGTTTCCTCTTGGGCTTCACAGAGCTGGCATCTGGAAGGGCCCAGAACACCCCTCTTCCGAATGTTATCCCAAATCAAAATTTTCCTATGATGAACCAACCACATAAAGAGTTTAATTTTCATCCATCCTTAATGCCTCCATATATTCTGCCAAACCCTTTTCGGTTCATTGGAATCTAGCTCAAGGAGAATACGTTTTGCTTCCTTAAGATTGAAGGTTTCTACATTATTTTTGCCCCATCTAAGTTGATCATGCCCCCGTGTCACTAATATTTTCCTTTGTTCCAAAATTCTTAGGAGTGCTTCTGCTTTGGCTTTCAGTGGGCTGTCTTCCCTGTTATCCAAATTCTTCTAGGTTCTCCATTTTCCTTCGCTATTGGTTTGATCCCAAAAATCTTTTACCTTAAATAACCTTTGGGTATCTGTATCTTTCTTAAGGTGCAACAGGTCCTCTCTTAATAGTGTAGGTTCTTGTTTCCATTTATCCTCCCAAAACAAAGCAAGATCACCATCTCTGATTTCCCAGAAGCTGTTTTTTTGTACTAATCCTCTATTCCCCTAGGCCTTATTCCAGATGTGTGAGCCCTCTATGATGCCAAACATCCTTATGAAATCATTATCTTACCAAGTGCTGGCATATTTTTCTTTCCAGATGCTAGCCCACTACGCCTTAGGGTCTTTTACCCAGCACCACCATAATTTCACCCCTAAAACTTGACATAGTGCTTCCGGATCATCCAGTCAAATGCCCCCATATTTTTTATGTTTGCAAATCTTCTCCCATGCTGCCAATGCCCATTTCTTTCTTTCCTCCCCCTTCCCCCAAAGAAATTCTCTTTGAATGGTTCTAAAATGTTGCAAAACTCCTTTTGGAGCTGGAAGGGCTGATAGCATGAAAACGGGGATTGATTGGAGGACAACATTTGTGAGCACCAACTGACCAGCCAAATTTAAAGATCTAAAGGTCCATTTCTTGATTTTATCCTGCATCTTATTAATCACCGGGTCCCAAATGCCCTTGTGCAAAGGTTTATCACTAAGAGGAACTCCAAAAAAATTGGAGGGAAGAACGTCCCTTTGAAAGCCTAGAATCCTGGAGATATTTTTCTGAATAGAAATATTGGTATTAAAGAAAAAAATCTTAGATTTGGAGAGATTAACTTCCATACCTGTAGCCATGGAAAATTCAGATAGGAGATGTTTATATGCTAGAGCTTCTTTGACCGTGGCGATTCCCTGCAGCATAGTATCATCAACAAATTGTTGATGGGTCAAACCCTGACCATTCTCTGAAAGTTGGAGGCCTTTGATATTACCAACTTCTTTTGCATGCTTGATAGACCGACTTAGTCCTTTCATCATGAGGATGAAGAGAAATGGAGAGAGCATATCACCTGTCTGAGGCCTCTGGAAGGAGTAAAAGTGTTGGAAGGAGAACCATTAACCAGAATTGAAAAGTTGGAAGAAGTTATTAGGGCCATTACCCATCTAACCCAATTATGATGAAACCCAAAAGCAATAAGGACCCTTCTTATATAGGTCCAATTCAAATTATCATAAGCTTTGGCTAGGTCAAATTGCATAACATACCAGCCTTCATATTGCTTGTCAAAGAGTGCACCACCTCATGCGCTTGAATGATGTTATTCAGAATTTGTCTGCCCTCCACATAACCAGATTGCTCCACAAAAACTATAGTAGGAAGAAGTGGTTTGAGTCTATTAGCAACAACCTTGGATATTATCTTATATACCACATTGCACAAGGCTATGGGTCTAAACCTGTCTAGAGTCTAAGCATTGTCCTGTTTGGGGATTAGGGAGATGAAGGAAGTGTTAAGCACCTTCAAAATAGTTCTATTCAACATGTAATCTTCCACTACGTTCAAAATGTCTTGTTTAACAATATTCCAACAAGGTTTAAAGAAATCCACATTGAAACCATCAGGGCTTGGTGCTTTACCATTCTGCATTTCTTTGATAACCTCACTAACCTCCTCTTTTGTCACTGGCCTATTGAGATTGAAATTATCCACTCTAGTAACCAGTCTAGGAATATGTCCTGTTAAATCCCTGATAAAATTCTCTCTGTCAGAAATGGTTTCTTGTGCTATTCCATGAAATTGTTGAACTAACACATCTTCTATATCCTCATGGTAATTATGAAGATGACCTCCTTCGTCCTTGATCAAAGAGATCCTGTTATGAATCCCTGTTTGCTATGGTAGATCTGTGGAAAAATCTAGTGTTACGCTCCCCTTCTTTCAGCCATTGAACTATGGATTTTTGCCTCCAAAAAGTATCCTCTTGTTTACATAAATTCTCCCAATCTTGATGGTGTTTGTTGACTATGTCATTTCTATCTTTATCAAAGCCATTCGTGATAAGGGTTTGATTGAGTTCCCTCATTTTATCTTCAACAATTTTTTTCACTGCAAAATATTGCCAAATTCATTCTTGTTCCAATATTTAAGTCTGAGCTTGATGTGCTTTAGTATTTTGTGTAGCTGGAACATTCTTGTACCCTGAATATGCAGATCTTCTATCCACCATTTTGTAATGTTGCTCATGAATTTTGGGTGGGTGAGCCAGATATTCTCAAATCTGAAAGGTCTGTTCTTGGGGGTACCAATGCCCTGAACCTAAAGTTGAACCGGCCAATGGTCTGAGCCTCCAAAGGGGAGAATTCTCACTATCATTTCCTTGTTGGTAAACATAAGGTCCTCTGAGATTATGAATCTGTCTAACTTTGAGGCTACTTGCGCCTCTCCTCCTCTTTTATTGTTCCAAGTAAAGAGACCATTACTCATGTCAGTATCAATAAGCTTCATATTGTCTATAAAAGTTTGAAATGCTGAAGAGTCTCTGCTTAAAGTTCTGGTTCCCCCTTTTTTCTCTGAAGGTGATTTGATCATGTTGAATTCCCCACATAAGATCCATGGTACATCTACATGTCTATCTCTAAGATCCATAAGAGAATCTAGAAACCTGAGTTTATCATCCATTCTTTGAGGGCCATAAACATTCGTGACCATATAGGTCTCCCTATCTCCCACCGGTTATATAACCACTGATAAATAATTTCTAGATGCCTCAGCATATATTATGCCAATCTTTTGGGGGTTCCAAAGAGTAAGTATGCCCCCTGCTGTATTGTCTGCTTTGACTTCTAAAAACTCAAATCTATTGAACCATTTGTTATGAATTTCTTTTATTTTTTGAATGGAAGATTTAGTTTCTTGGATAAAGATCATATCCGAAGCTTCTTGTTTCATTCTATTACTAAGAATTCTTTGCTTTCTTTTACTACCTAGACCTCTGATATTCCAAGATGTAAACTTCATTATTAAAGATTCGTAAAAGAGTAGCTGGTTAGATCTTTCATCTTACCTAAATCTATCATTAGCTTTCCACATTCCATCAATAACTCGTTCTGATTTTTCCTACCTCTTTTCTTTCCTAGGTTTCTGGGTGCTAATTCGGGTGTGATTTTCATAGTTTTTACACCTTCATTGCCTTGTCTTTCAATTTTTCCTTGTCTGTCCAGCCCTTTATCTTGAGTTTTCCATAGGAACAGATGTTGTACTCTGTTGAACTCTTCTTGCAGTAATGAGTCTACCCCACTCATGGTCCCATGTTTCAAGAACCCTTCCAGATCTAGGTGTTCCCTGTCAAGAATCTCTTGTAGTTCATGATCCTTCATTTCCATCTCACTCTGGGTCATTTCTAGGTCCATCTCTAGTTCTGCTTCCCTTAGCATAGTCTCTTTATGTTTGTAACATTACTGTGTTTGTGCTCTATCTTCTTCTTTCTCCTTCTCCACTGGGCTTCCTTCCATAACTTGATCTACTTTTGTTATCTCTTCTTCTTCTTCGAGTACTTGGAACCTATTCAGGTTAGCCTGTTGCCCTTTTGTTAGATGTTGCTTTGGCCCCCTCTTGCCCCCTTTTCCTCTATGTACCACTTTGTGAAAGCCTTCAGTATCTTTCATTATGTTCGCTTTACTTCTGTTCTCTATTTTACTGAGAGGGAAATCTTTGAATAGGTGCCCATGCTCATGGAATATCCGATATCGAAAAGGAATATTTTCGTAGTCTACTGTTTGCACCCATTCTTCATCTTAAACTTCCAAGATGACCTCATCCGATAGAGCCCCAGTGTTATAGACATTTTTGGGCACTGTAACCCCAATCATAAATGTCCATAAATGGAGGGCTCCTAAGTCCCTAAAAGTGTTGCTTCACTACCTAAAGGAACAAGGTCATCTCATTACATCATCTCCCAGAAGTTCTCCACTAAAAAACTGCTCAAAAATGGTCAAAAATGGACCATACTGAATACCCAGTGCAGAGGGTGCGATGCATATCACCTTCCCAGTGTAAAGGGTGCGATGCATACTGGATGGCCCCCCTGTAGGGTGCAATGGGCTAGAATGGGCAAATGGCAGAGACAGTTTGCGAGGTGGAAGATCATAGAATCTTCCAGAAACTTCCCCTTTGACACTTGCCTCTCTATTTTCGACCAAGGATGAGTAAGAGATCATCATTCTCCAAGTGGAATCAAGAACTATCAGAGAGAGGACACTAATCAAAACCCCAGAAGATGACTCACCCC
>APFE031069203.1:0-19368 GCA_000404065.3 Pinus taeda | reverse complement strand
GTTCACACATAGCAAATAGTCAAATTCCATCCCTAAATGGTCTTTTCACGCAAGGAATGTCTCATCGATCTCCAGTCCATCCACCTGATGAGCGCGAGTGATTCAGGAGGATATGACTGAAACCCAGGGAGCATGCACCCTGGTCTGTTTCGACAGGAAAACCTTGGGTATAGAGTAGGTTTCCGCGGAGGATATATGACTAGTCTAACACACCCGTCCGTTTATGAAAATGGGATTATACTAGAATAAGATTCCCTCGTCAAAGTTATGTGAGTGGAGGCGACTGCGCCACTCACCTTTGTCTATTTCGGTAGACATTGCCAAGGAAGCATTTTGTCTGCGACGCGGATGGAGAGCTTTCATATGGTAACCGGGGAATTTTTCACTATACCTGGGGGCATGCAAACCTTTTTGCATGCAAGCGAAGAGCGATCCTAGCTTGCATAAAGAAAGGATCCGGAGCAAAGATTTAAAAGGTGCAAGCCCCATAAAAAATGGCATCTTAGATGAGATATCCTTATTATATGACTGGCACGAGCAGTTTTAACGCGAAATTCAAGCACGTTAAAAAATAAACATAAGCAATGAGCAAATGTTTCCCCCAGAGTTTAAGCTCATTAAAAAATGAACCAATTTTCCGGTAAATAACCATTGTGAATGCATTATCATCAACTTTTGAGCCTTGGTCGTGTTCTCATCATCAGCTCCACTCTGTTTTTTAGCCGATCATTCTCCTCCATTTGATTGTTTACCCTTTTAAGGAACATCTGCGAAGAGTGATTCAATAGCCATCCTTGTGACACTGCCATGATTGAAAAATTCCATACCTTACCTGGAATCAGTTGCTACCCGAAATCATCACTCGTTCCTCAAAAAACGAGTCTCCTTTAAGTTCTTTTCAACTGACTCGTAAAATATGAAAAGATTGTCGAGCGATTAGCCTCTCTAGCTCGTTAGAGTCATCGGAAGTGCTATCCCTCCTCTAGATTTTAATCTTTTTGGACTTGAGGGATTATTACACAAAAATATCGAGTGCTTGTCTTGTTCGGCTCGTTAAAATTACTGAACATTAATCCCTTTAGTATTATTTTACGTTTTTTCTAACTTAAGGGATTATATGACGAAAAATAATCTTTGGAGTTTCCTTTCCATCCCTTTCAGTCTCTCTAAAATTGAAAAGGACCAAGTTATCTTTGTCGTTAAACTCGTTAAAACCTAATAGCAACAAACTCATCCAAATGGACGAGAACGCGTTTCACTGTCGCTAGGCTCGTTAAAATATAGAGACAAGTTCGCCCGAAGGGTGAATTATAGAACAAGCATATGTTATCCTCCTCAAGCTTGACAAAAATAAAGAGGTACTGGTCAGCAATGACTGGGGAAAATTGGGAAGAAAGCTTGAAAAAACTTTATTGGTAGCAAGTCGCTCTTGAACATGATACTTTCTCTCCGCATCCAAGTTGGGTTGGGTTGTTCCGTTCACTGGTCATATCACCATTGGTCCATCACACCATCCATATTTGGGGTTAACGCTACCAATCCATCGTCAGTGTTGTCGATATGTTTAAGAGAAGTCACTCAGAGAATTCACCTGTGTATCACCTGCTGCAATACATTCACGCTCCATTCTTTCATGACTGCCACCCTGAAACCTATATCATAAGATCGTTTTCACCTCCAAAATCATTTGCTTCGTTCCGTGTCGTAGATGTGGGATTCATTAAGGCCCTCCTACAATGGGTCACTTCTTGTCAGCATCAGCTCATTATCGAAGAAGTCGACCTAGGAACACCCCTTTCAGTACTTTGAAGCTTGCATGCCTTAATGGCAAGTTTCTCACTTTCAGCGAAAGGTTTACATTAATGGCCTTCGACCGAGAGATTTTGCATGGTGTTCGACGCCAAGTCCTTTTTCACACCGCGTGAATTGTACTGTAGTACCTTGAGGTTCATTGTCATTATTGGTGATTCCTCTCGCGCCTGTTAACAACTTACATCATTGGCTAGTAATCAGGCAATGTATTTCCATGTTCAACTCCAGAACATTTTTTCACATGGATCGACTTGTACTCCTAGTGAAGATTGAACAAGTTTTGAAGACCCCGGATCTAGTTTCATCCATCCGGGCTGCGATATATTCAGGAATATAAAGACATCAAATGTATATCATTTCCAAACAGATGATCATCCAAATCAAAGGATGATGAGTCTGAATCATCAGTCTGCTACACAGACGATTGTCTATCCTATGTACATGAAGATGAATTTATAAAGCTAAGCATGGGAATTCCCACCTCAACTAGATCATGAAAAATATTATGAAGATAATGTATTGTATTGTATCTTATTACAGGTCGCCTCCCAGCTCGAAAAAACTTCGGATCCTCATGATAAATCATTTCACCCGACATCAAAAGATTAAAGTGTTGCTTCACTACCTAAAGGAACAAGGTGAGCTGATTACATCATCTCCCAGAAGTTCTCCACTAAAAAACTACTCAGAAATGGTCAAAACTGGACCATACTGAATACCCAGTGCAGAGGGTGCGATGCATATCACCTTCCCAGTGTAAAGGGTGTGATGCATACTGGAAGGCCCCTCTATAGGGTGTGATGGGGAGAATGGAAATATGGCAAGATAGTTTGCGAGGTGGAAGATCATAGAATCTTCCAGAAGCTTCCACTCTGACACTTGCCTATTTGTTTTCGACCAGGGATGAGTAAGAGATCATCAGTCTCCAAGTGGAATCAAGAACTATCAGAGAGAGGACACTAATCAAAACCCCAGAAGATGACTCACCCCCCTACAATCATCTATATATGGATCCCTCATCACAGAGATCCAGACGCTGGAATCTTGTATCTTGTAGAGAAGTGTCGTTGGTTTTCTAGTGAAACTTCATAGCGTTGGGTGATCTAAGCTTTACTTGAGGTGAAGAAGGGTTTTCATGCTGGAGGATGATGCTGGGTCAGAACAATTGGTTGTAATCCTCTTGCTATTCTTGATATTAATAAATCTATTCAAGTTTTCCTCCACATTATTGTATGTTTGATTGTATATGCATTTGTGTGGTTAATACATATCTGGTCCTGTGTTATTTATGAATATAGATCTCTGTTCTTCGATAGTATTATGATGCTTTGATTCCACAGGTGCTCTTTGAAGTTGGGCAGACGAAGAAGAAGTGGCAAAGATCTATCAGGAAGGAGAGGAATCAAGCAAGGAACCAAGCGCAAGACTAAGGTTGGTGTCCTTTGTTCCACCCTTATCTATTTTTCATAAAGGAAAGCGAAAGTAGTCTTTACTTGTTTGTTTCTAAGATAGCTACCAGTGTTAGTGGGAATAGCATATTCAAGTGGACACTATTCCCGGTAACACTCAGAGAGATCCATCTCCACACATATTCGTGCGAAGGAAGTGTACTTTCCCTTTTGGTGGCCTCAGAAGCTTTGACAAAGCGGCCTAATTTGTTTCCTATGCTAGATAACGATTCTGTTTGCCAGTAGTCAAGAGGTAGAGAGTAGATTCTTACCCATACCGAGACCGAAGTGAAGGTTTCTCATTCAGGGACAAAATTCATCATCCACGGTCGCATGTAGAGGCCTACTGTTGCATAGAAGTATGGCCCTCCTTCAAACACCCTGTCTTTATCCTCAATATTTGTGAAGACTATAGTGAAGAAACCCTTTGACCCAAGATGTAGGTCAATGCTTCCTTTTGGTTTCCAGTTGCATTTAATCAAGTGTGTAAAGCCTTTTCAATGGGCCATAATCTCATGAATTTACAAATGATAGTATATGTCTGCATGTGATCCCTGTGCGCATGCAGAGCATGATCATTTAAAACTACTCTGAGTGGGACCTCAGCTTTGGGTTTACATGGCCCCTTTTGTTCTTTGTTTTTTGCTCCCTGTTCCTTGTCTTCTTCCTCATTTTCTTTGTTGCTATTATTCTCCCTTGACTTGTTTAAATCTTGCTCCTCTTCCATATTCCTTATCCCTGCCCCTGAAGGTCCTCTGACACTCTCTATTGATTTCTTTCCTCGGCAAGCCACTGCCTGCTTATAGGAGGGAGTGGAGCTCCCTCCTTTGCGTGCATCCATGGAATTCTACCCCTACTAACATCTGCAAACCATAGCACTCTCAAATTCTCCTCCCATTCTAATATCCTTGATCTAATTCCTTCATCTTAATTCCAATTATTTAAAGCTTCTTTTCCCTGTTAAGTTAATTGGCTCAATTGAGAGAAGGATTTCCCTTTCCTTCAATCGAGATAGGTTAGATTAATTGCATCTTAGACTAGATCTTGCATGTATTATCATATATTTTTCCATTTCATATTCCTCTTTTTAAGAGGCAAATCTTTAGAGTGGTTTAGTTGAGCCTTTAAAGAAGATTAAGAGTCATTATCTTGCCTGATCATCAAGAAGAATTGATTTGGTGTCCCTACCTATTGGTAGCTAAAGAAACATCTTAAACACATAGCAATAGGGAAAAGGTAACTGAACCTAGTTAAACCAGTTGGAACCAACATTCCAAATGAAAAAGGAGCTGCTTTAAGTTCCAGACCGGGTGGTTTCCCTTATAGTGTTGTAGGCAGAGAATTTTGAACCTTCAAAATTTTTGTCGCTAGGAGGGCCTAAAACTTGTTGGCTATTGGAGTCTTTATATTCTAACATTTTATTTTTATTATAATGGCTCCTCTTAAACTTCCAATTTGGAGTTGTATTTGTTGACATGCATTTGCCAATACTCCACCAGAAGTGGTAGGACTCTTCTCTCAGGTAAAGTTTAATGGTAAGAGGAATACTTCTACATTTTATCATGTTTTACAATTAATTAAAAAAAAAAAACAAATCCTACTTTTCATGATATTGATGAAGGCATTTTATGCAGGATTTTTACTCTTACATTCTTGGCGAAAGCTAGAAGCAGGTATCGATCACTTCCGGTTGCCTAAATTCATAGTTGGGATCAATTTATTACAATGTTTCTTTGTAAATTTGATGGTGAATAGGTATGTGATGATTTTGAAGATTTACGAAAGTTTGAAAATGAATCTTTTATTGATTTTTTTCATTCGACTTTGTTTAAATTACTTGAGATTTAAAACTAAAGATAAACCTTTGCAAGAGGAATTTTTAGATTGGTTTGAATATATTTACTCTCTTCCTACCATTTATAATCCATGTGGAATTATTACAAGCTTTTATTAATCCTCTTCAAATTTTATTAACATAATGGAAGATTCCAACATAGAGGTGCATACCAATTATGATGAAGTGGCCTCAACCATGTATGATAAATTCTTAAATTTAGTACACACCTCTTACAGTATTAATGACAATCATGTTAATGAAATAGTATCGCAAAGCATGGAATATTTCGCTAATCAACCACAACATGATACTAGCAATAATCTTGGAGAAACCATTGTCTTGAAATTAGAAAATCATTATAATTTAGAAAATGAGATTATGAATTAGCAAGTACAAGCAGGAATTAAAGTTTCCAATAACGCATAATCTGTTGTACAAATTTCTAAATTCTTTCATGATGAGAAAATCCCAAATTCAAGATAACAAAGCAACATTCTTCAAGAAAGCCAATTAGCCAAGTAAATGATCTTAAATCTGAAATTTTCAGTGAAGAAAATACACAAGAGTTCTCAAATAGAGACAATTTTAAATTCATTGCTTTTGATTCTCATTTTCACCTCTATCTTGATATTTTTGTTGATAGCAATTTATTCCCTCTTTGCAATAATGTTATTCCAAAAAACAGAGAGGTTGATATAAATGAATTACCAATTAGTTTTTATCAAGATAGAAAATAAAACATTGATCATTCTTCTAGCATTAATATCCCTTCTTGTTTTGATACATTAGATGAGATCTAAGAGAATTTTAATGAATGTCGCAAGGTCATTTATGATAGTTACTTTGACATTATCAAAGTTGAATCACATGTGAAAATGAAGAACACTCTAACTCATAAATTGTTTCAAATAGTTCTCATTTTCAAACAATTAATCATACTTATGATTTCAGCATTCAAGAAACCATTACAATTTATGATTTATATCACGATCAAGCTCACATTCCTTTCTATAGTCATAACCCTCTCTCTAATTAGCAAATTGATATTGGAAATAATTCTAATATCATTATTTTAGCCAATTTTTGTGAAGAGGAAATTGCTTTAAGTCAGTCCCAATTGTGTTGTAGCAATAATTGTAACATTAATGTAAGCTATGATTTGATTTTATTGTAGTTCCTTCATTTATTTTGTTTCTTTTTAGATTTATTTCTTTCTTCAATTTTTAGTTTTTAGATACTTTGTGCTGGCATATTGAGAAACTCAGTATTGAATGCTCAATTGATGCATTGCCTAATGGGAATATGAGGTTTCAAATTACAATCATGAACATCAAAAGAAATTTTTCTTCCAATTTCAATTGATGTTTATCTCTTATCAATTACTTCTATCTTCTCAAAAACAGTATCAGCAAGAAAGTGTATATTCACAATATGACCAACAATCTAATTCAATTAATAATCTTCCATTGTATCTAACAGTTTTTCATCCATTTTTCACTAGCCCATTTGAAAAATATTTGGAGAAATTTCCTACACAAAAGATTGTTAATAGTTTAACACTTGCACATAACACTAACAAATTTACACGGACCATTGTATCTAAAAGCTCATTTCCACAATCTAGCCTGTCATCTTCCCTTTTGAACCTCTCTCAATTATTAATGGAAATTCATCCAGATTTCTATGATCCAATTGAAATTCAACTGGAAAGGACATTTCAAGAGAGGGTAATGGTAAATAAAATGCTTTCTGTAAATATGTTAGCAATAAATGTACATTCTGCATTCACATTTAGTTTTTTTAGTTTAATTATATTTTTGTTCTTTTTACTAATGTTTGACATGTACATACATGCAGGGAACAATATCCTTGCATGGTTACATTGGAAGTATGACTATACCTAGTCATGTTTCCTTCATTAAATTAGAAATAGGAATAGATTAATTTAGATTAAATGTCTTTTATGTTTGCATTTATTTCATTATTGTAGATTTTTAGTAAGCAAGTAATGAATCCATCTTCTTCTAGGCATCCCCTTTCATTTTTGGAAAAGCGGCTTAGAAAATTTTAGAAGCTCTTGAATAATCAGATCATACATATTTGTGAAGCACTTAAGTGTCTTGTTTTGGAAGAAATTCATCACATTGATCATACATCAAGAAATTCCAAGAATTTGCTACAACTTGACGATTTTTTATTCATAAGTATATCTAAAAAGAAGCTCATATTCATCACTTTTGTCCTCCGATGTAAATTTGAGATGGATGCAATTTGAAAATTAATTACTTAGCGTCTTAGATTAAATAAGTAGATGATCTTGTACATACACAAATTTTGAGAAATACATGGCCGAACTTGAAGATTCATGAGGTTAACCTACAGTGAAAATTATTCCAGGTATGTGTTTACAGGTTCATCCTCATCTATTGTTAGTTTTACTTGTTTTAAATGTTATTTCTTATTTATGTTTCGTTTCTTTTACAGGTCTTCATTGACTTAATTGTGGAGACCCGAGATAAGTAAGCATCCAACCTTGTTTCAAATATGCAACATGTTCAGGGAAGTATTATTTGTTGTTCATCAAAATTTGAGTATTCCTTAATTTTTCTTTCATTCATTAAAACCCCGATAAGCCTTTAGCAAAAGGTTCATATCGAAGCATTCTAATATCATAATTCTCATCCTTCGAAAGCTCCGATAAAATTATTCCCCGATCTAATATTTCTGATAATTGATAAAAGGGGATTTTTGTTAAAATGTGAAATTGAGCTAAGCACTTCTTTAAGAATACGATACTGAAATAACCTGACCCCACACAATTTTCATTTCGAATATCAAAGCATTTCAATACGAACTTTATTTCGCCGATACTGCAATATTCCCTTCTCGCTCATTTTCCAAAAATGACTTCGCCAATATTACGATATCCATAAAACCCCCAGACCCGATATAACATCTAAATCCAGTTTTAAAAGATATTGCATCCGTTCATAAATCAGAATTTTGGTTGGGGCATATGTTTAAAGGTTCTGATGTCTTGGATCAAATATGAAATTAAATCCATATAATGAAACTATCGAGTTTGTACCATATCGCACATCAACATATTGTCAATATTACATCCTGTACTTGCAACTTTTGATCGCCGATCTCTTATAAAATCTAAAGCTCGTCCCACCAATGAGCCATGCCATCTATCACATTCCCGCTATCACAAGAATAATATCGACTTTTCCTTTTATTAACAGCTCCGAACTCTAATATGATTATTCTCTAATATCGCAATCGCTCCATCGCAGTTTCCCATTGCATATGCTCATATAGCAACCTTGCTATCACAACACTTATATCGCATTGCGAAACTCAAATGAACCCTTGCCTTAAGATCCTCTAATGCGATAAATTCTGATATATGTCTCTCTGCCATTGTCTTTTAACTATTATATAACACTCAATCACATATCGACAAAGGTAAATCTCGCAACTTGAAAATTATGCATGGAAAAGAAACTTGTGATGCAAAACATCCGATGGGGTGTTGTCATGTATAAAATAATTTTAATGCACTCTTGGGAAACCACTATGGTAATGAAGAAATTGATAAGAAATTTGGAACATGGTTAAATCATTTTTTATTTCTCTTATATTTTAGTTTTGATATATCACTATATATTTAATATACGAAATTCAAGGCCTCTCAATCTACACATCTATATTACATTGTCTTGGATTTGGTCTTGGTTCTGAACAATTTACGAAAATCATGAAAGTCGATATGAAACTTGTAATATTATGAGAACAATCCTCACTACAATTCATAAAGAAGCATCCGTTCATTCTCATTTCTATGGATTTGTTTTATTTTCATATTCCTTGGACATAAAACATTGCATTATTTTAGTTTACTTCTCACTTTAGATTAGATTTAAGAAATGATGATTTTGCATCAATAAAACTTCTTCATGCTTTTAATTCTAATTAAAGGAAGAATTTATCTTTTGTTGGAGAAAATGATACCTCTCAGGTAATATTAAATGCAATTCTCCAATAATAAGTTCCATGTGTCCACTTTCATTTATTTTCATTTATTTACTTTTGGTTTCAGTTTTGTGTTTAGTTTTTGCTGATCTTGAACTCTATTTTTACAGGTCTTCATGAACCTTTCGCACCTCTACCAAATTAGTTTTGAAGTTCATTCTCTCTTTTTCAGTTTGCTTTAAGATTCTTGAAAGAAGCAGTAATGATCCTCATCAAATAAATTAAATTGGGGAGTTTGTAAACCTTTAGTCCGTTTCTTGAGCGTTGCTTTTGTCAAAAAATGGCTAAATGATTTTATTCAAATTTTACTTTGAAACAAGAGAGTTTGCAGCAACCAGGGACTTCTCATTTATCATATTATCTATCATCACTGTTATTCACCCTCTACATTTTGAGAGTCTCATTTCTTATAAATCTGCAAAATAAAAAATTTCAAATCTCAACATAGGAAGGAACATACATGTGCTTATTTTCTTTTATCTTTTTTGTTGAGACATTTGAATAAGTAGTTTTGTTGGAGTTTATCTTTTAAATTTTGATTTTTCTTTCACCTTTTTCCTTCTTCATTTTTTATTTTTGTTTCCTAATTTCTTTTCTTACTTTAGTCTAGAGTTCTTTTCCTTTTTCTTTTGGTTTTGTTTTGATTTTGGTGACTCTGCCACGATTTATGTGAAAGGCCTTTTCCTCACCTAACAATGATTGGCTTACACGAGAAATATTTTAACTCTATCTATCTTAGTGAATTTCATTTATCATTAAAGGCATATCCTTATGGAACCATAAAGACCATCTTTCTTTAAATATTTTTTATGGCGGAGCACACATCCTTTCTAAGTGATTGAGTTTACTTTTTCAAGGAAAGAACTGATTTGAGTTTAATACAATGAATCCCTCCCATACCTCCACTTTATCAAATCTATGATTGATAGTCGCAGGGGAGTCAACATTATAAAAGTATTATGTCCATTAAACATAAATCTCTATTACCATCCCACCTCTTTCACTCAAGTACATTATAAACTAAAAGCTTGCAAATTCACTTATCAAAAAGGGTGATTAAAAGAGGAAGTATGAGAAATACAAGTAAACTCATCGGGTCTATGGACGCTCACTAGCAGTGGGACTAGGCTTGTATGGCATTAAAGACAACTTCACCGGGGTATTGTTCAGGCTTGATCACAATGAAGCGATGTCAGAGACCAATCATAAATGGATATATGCTTTATCAAAAACTCCAATTTGTAACTTCTTCTATTTTTCATATGAAGTAATTTTAAAATAAATTTTCCCAAATTTGGATTCATGACTTTTCCTTGAGTCTTATTTTATTACTTATCTTAACAAACTCATATTACTTAATTTATTTATGTGGGACCTATGGAAATGTTTTACTGTTAGATAATTTCGTGATTTCCATTATTTTTAACCTTTGGGTAAATGAAAGTTCATTATCTTTAACTAGAAATAACTGGTTCTTCCCAGTATGCTGCCATTGTTGTAGGGAAAACCCAACACCCCCCTTTTTTGACTCAAATAATGGGAACCTTTTCCATTAATTTTGGACAAAACCCCTTTTATGTTTTTTCAATTTTTCCTTCTTCACTTTCGTCGGATTTTTTTTATTGATTCATTGAATTCGAATTTTCATTAGCTTAACATTGATACTTGTTTTGTATCATTTGGTTATCCAGTTTGCAAATGGCACTCCTTTGAAAATTGATCAATTTGTCGCTTGGGTTGAATTTACATACAAAATGTATAATATTTTAACTTTTGTAATTAAAATAGTTATTCATTGTAAATATTAACTCTTAGTTAATTTTGACTATTTTTTTCATTTTTCATAACAATCCTACAAAATGACTCAGCCAAATCATAGAACAATTGAAAAATGTGTTTCGGGATCTTGGTAATCCACTCCAATTTATTATTTTAAAACAAATTGCCAAACCCAAAATCTCAAAATTGCAAAATGGTTGTAGTTCAATTTGTAAAATTTTTAATTCCACTTGGACCCCACTTTACATCACCTCTTTCCTTCCAAAAATCCCAATTTAAAAATGCGAACAAAAATACGACGCGATAAAAAAAACGCAATATGGTATTATGATATCTCATATGGCAAAAAAAATTGTGCTTCCATTTAAAAATTTGCGATTTACAATTTTGAAAAGTATACAACAGCTATTTTTCTTTATCCTAAGGTTTTAATTTAACCTCTTTATGACTCCCGCTCCATCCTAGGCCTACGTCACCTCTACTTCACTCTCCACTCACCTCCTTATTCCTCCTCCTTACCTTAAACTCTCCACTCACCTACCTTATCCCTACCCTAACTAACTCCTCTCCACTACTCCATTAAAACTTACACCAAAGCACGTTAATTATTTATTTGGTTGAATATTAATTTGTTTTGGATTTTGATATGAAGTAGTTAGTTATAATATAACGTAATTATAATGTAAATATAATTATATTATATTATATTGTAACTAAATTTTAAATCATTTTTTATATTAATTAAGTCCATGTTTATAATTAATTTTATAATTAATTAAGACTAATAACACAATTAAAATTAAATTAGCATTAATTAATAAATAATTGTAATTTAATTTAGCAATAGAATTTAATTTAAAATTTTCATTTTTAGCTTAGGCAACAGAGTTTCCAAAATTATGATGGTTTTGATTCATTAACATTGAAGGTTCATAAAGTGAGTTTTATTTGGCCAAATGAGGCCCACGACGACTCATTGGATAGAAAAATCATGGAGAACAATTTTGAAGTAGTTTCATTACCAGATTTGCTCATTTAATGGGTCTAAACTTTAGCAAAATGTCAAGCTCCTTTTTTTAAACAAATCTAAATTTCTAAGTTTAATTTTTTGCATTCTCATTTGCTCACAACTTCTCCTGCATGCAGATCCATTCATCTATGTTCTCATTGACCAATTATATCCTCACATAAATCAATAGAAAGCTCAGATCTCCTTTTCATTTAATTATTTAATTAAATTTGATTGAAGATATTTTATTCCATATTTGGTATTTTGATTTGATTTTATATTTTAATTTAGATTTATTTAATTTTTACAAAGAAACAATTTAAAGAGACGAGAAGAACAAGATTTCAATCAATGAAAATGCTCCAAAAATATAAGAATAGGACTTTAGGCCAATGAAAATTGATTGAGAAAAACTACTCTTCAACAACTTTCTGATGGAGAATTATTTTTGTAAAAAATTATAAATAACAGATTGTAGAATGTATTAATGGGCTTCTCTTCTCTACAATTCTGGAATTTCAAAAGGCACTATTGTAATGAGAATTTAGAGTTGTAGGTGAGAGGAATCCTTGGCGAAGAATGCTTGATATCGCTGTGTTTTCATATGTGTATTGAGAAACTCTTTTTATTATGTACTACTTGTTGAAAATAGCAACAAGAAATGCTAAATATAGAAGTGCTAAATTTAGCACTGCTATAAATAGCATTTTAGGATACCTTCCTACTTTAGTTATTCCCTGAACTAAAATAAAGAAGTAAAAATTTGAATTTGATCTTAGCAGTTGTTTGTAAAATAATTAATTAATTCATCTTGAGTTAATTAGTTATAGAAAATCAAACATGAAGTCCATGTGCAGACATGCAACAATTTTTCCATTGATTGAGGAATTTATCCATTAGTTAAAGAGAAAATGATGAGTTGTAATATTGAGTTGTAATTAGTTGGATCAGTTAACTGAGCCAAGTCCAATTAGATTAGTTCAAATAGTTTGTTGAACTAATTGTGAGTTCAGTTAGTTAATGCATGCATGCTTGTAACTGTTGCACTTTAGATAACTGAATATTCTCTCATAAATAACTCATGCATGTCAGTTCAGACAGAGACCCAGTTTAGATCAAATGGAGGGACAGTGTACTATCAGTTGCAGGAATATTCCATTGTGAATATCTCTTGCATGCTGAAGGAATTCATTCCTTAGAGATTGCATAGTTACTTCTTTAGTTTAGTGAGTGCGTGATGAGGCCAATCACATAGGTGGCATCAGTGGACCCCAAGAAAAACTACACAAGGAAATAGGAGGCTTGGAGGGTTGAGGGAGGCATATCTTATGTCTACTTAGTCTGTGAGCTGTATTGTTTGATTGCAGAGAGAGCAAGATATCTTGTGAGATGATTCTTTTTGTAACTTGAAGATATTTCCACTTGTATGATAATACAGAGATTGGGGTTTTAGGTTGAGGCTTTCCCCAGGTTATTCTTTTGTGTTCATGTGTGATTGATTTTTCATTCTCAACTATATTTTTTCTAATTGATCTTGCTCATATTCGATTATGCTTCCGCAAAGTTTGTTGTAGAAGTAGATCTTGTATTTTGCTTTAGTATATTGCATAATCTGTTGATCTACGGTGGGAATTTCTACATGGTATCAAAACAAAGGTGATAAAAGCAAAGAACAGTATACAAGAAGGGAGAAGTTCAAATTTTGAGATTCCTGGATATAAAAATCGAGTTCTTATCACATCTCAATTTCACCAATGGCATTCAACAGTTTAAGACTCGAGTATTCCCTTGATGGCAGCTCGAATTATATAGCCTGGAAGGATTGCATGGAAGCAGTATTAGAGGATAACGATCTAAAGGACTTCATTGATCAAGAAGTCCCCAAGCCCACAACATCTAATGCTACATAATTGGCAGAATGGAAGAAATGTGTGGCTAGAGCAAGGAGAATCCTCTGGAGGGAGTTTGAGACCACATAGTCTCGAGCCTCCATGGGAAGGAGACACCATTTTCAATGTGGAAAACCTTGAAATATCTATATCAGAACAACAGTGATCAGAGGAAGCTGGTGCTGAAAGACAAGCTTCAGAAATCAAGTGTGAAAAGGGCGACACAATCTCTACATATCTGAACAAGCTCACCACCTGCAGGGATGAGATTGGAAGTGTAGGGATCATGACTACTGATGATGACATGGTGAGTCTTGCACTCCTTAGTCTTCCTAAGAGCTGGCATAGCTACCAAGACTCGGTTAATGGAAGAGAAAAACTACCAGATCAGGAACAACTTTGGTCAAATCTAATGAAAGAGGAGATAAGAAGAAGCACCAGAGATGGATCCTCATCAAAACAAGATGATGAGGAAAATATAGCCTTAGCGAGTAAGGCGAGGAAAGGGAAAGGGAAGGCATCCCATCCCAAATCTAGTTCTTCCCATGGTGGGAAGAAGTTTGATAAATTGAAAGTGCGATGCTTTCATTGTCATGAAGTGGGCCATTATGCTACAAATTGTCCACAGAAGAAATCCAAGAAGGGTTCCTCGAAGGGATTTGATGGTGAGGCACTGACCTCATAGTTTGAGTTGGATTTCTCACTTATCGCATGCATGGTTTCATCCATGGTGGGATGTGTGTGGTACCTGGATAGTGGAGCTTCATTCCACATGTCAGGTGACAATAATCTTTTTAGTACCTTGGAGGAGAAGGATCTCCATATGCAGATCGAGATGGGTGGGCGATGACGGAAAGTACCATGTTTCAAGTAAAGGTACGGTTTTGTTTCAAAGGGAGCATGGAGCTCCTCTCACCCTGACTGATGTAAAGTATGTACCAGGTTTGAAGAAGAATCTTATGTCTGTTTCTATGCTAGAATATAAAGGCTATGATGTAGTCTTTAGTAAAGAAAAGGTATTCCTGAGGCATATCGGCACTGGACAGACCAAGCGAATTGGGATTCGAGTAAAGAATATCTACAAGTTGGAGGTAGACGATTGTACTGCATTGAGTTCCAAAGCTGAGATGGTGCAGAGACAAGATGTTAGCAAGCTATGGCATAGAAGATTGGGCCACTTGCACCATGGAGCCCTAAAGATCATGCAACAAATTTCTACCGGACTTCCCAAGGGAAAACTGAAGCAGACAAATATGTGCAAAGGTTCTACCTTGGGTAAGTATGCGAAATATTCCTTTCCATATTAAGACACTAGAGCTGGAGCAATCCTGGAGAAAATTCACTCAGATGTTTGTGGACCATTCTCTACAGCCTCTACCGCTAAACAATGGTACTATGTTATTTTTATTGATGATTTTTCTCGTAGATGCTGGATCTACTTTATGAAAAAGAAGGATCAGACCTTCTTGAGGTTTTGTGATTTTAAAGCCTTGGCAGAGAAATCATCTGGAAAGAAAATAAAAGCCTTGCGTAGCAACAATGGTGGAGAGTATGTCTCCCAATATTTTAAAAGACTTATGCGCTGCAGAAGGAATTAAGTGGGAATTTACGACACCCCATAACCCATAGTAGAATGGGGTGGCTGAAAGGAAGAACATATCGATTATGGGAGCAGCTCGAGCAATGTTGCATGACCAAAGCCTATCGCTGCATTTGTGGGTTGAGGCATGCAATACAATAGTATACTTGCAAAACAAAAGCCTACATCGTATATTGGGAGTGAAGACACCTATGGAGGCCTTTTCCGAGAAGCAACCAGATGTGTGTTAGAAAATTATATATTATGGAGCAATGGAACACATAAAATATTGCAGAAATATAAACAAAGAAAACACATAAAACAAGAGAGACACAGATATGCGTGGTTCAACCAGTTTGGGCTTCGCCCACCCCGAACAGCCAGTCCTTCCTTTCTATTATCCAGCAAAATGAAGGGACACAACCTATATTAGATCCACTGTAATATCCTCTGTTTTCTCTCACAGTCTCACCTCTCTGCTTCTCGCTCGGAGAATACATCTATATTGCACAGACTCAATACAATGCCCTCATACAAAGAGAGATGTTGCCTTCTAGGGCAAAAAACCCTAAACTAAACATAAGTTCTACCGTCAGATCATCCGCCTAATGAACGGCCCAAATTGACTAGAAATTACTATACTTTTACAAGGCAATTTTACATCTGTTTTTAGCTTTAGGGGCGCTGACCCCGAACCCCCGCCAAGGGACCGCTGGCCCCCGGACCCCCCAGCCAGGGGGGATCAGCCCCCCCGCGTCGAGGGGTGTACAAAATTCCTGGGGTATACATCCGGCTGAAACAAATACCTCTAAACAATCATGCTCCATGCTCAACAATCTCCCACTTGGAGAATGATTGTAGCAACTCCACTGCTACTTCATTTGTTGGAAAATGACTCCTCTTTGGACCTGGTTGTTTCTCATCTTCATCGTCATCCTTGAAGACCAATTGAAACTAAGCATATTCTTAGTTTCTCCCTAGTTACAACTTTTGTTAGCATATATACAAGATTCTGGCTAGTGGGTATCTTTTCCAGCTTCAACTCTCCATCTTCCAACACTGATCGTATAAAATGGTACTTGAGTTGTATGTGTTTAGTCCTGGAATGAAATGTTGAGTTCTTTGCAAGATGAATGGCACTTTGGCTATCATTGTATAACGTGCCCATATCATGCTCCTTACCCAATTCACCCATACACCTTTGTAACCAAATCATTTCTTTACTAGCCTCTGTAGCAGCAACATACTCTGCTTCTCTTGTTGAAAGTGCAACAACACTTTGGGTTTTTGAAACCCAACTGACAGCTATTCCACCAATAGTAAATACATGTCCTGTAGTGCTCCTCCTGATATCTCTATCACCTGCCATATCTGCATCGACATATCCTTGTAGAGAAATGTTTGAACCACCAAAGCATAATGCTTGCTTTGTGGTATCTTTCAAATATCTAAGAATCCATTTCACTGGCATCCAATGTTCCTTTCCTGGATTGTTCATGTACCTGCTTACAACTCCCACTACATGTGCAATATCAGGCCTTGTGCAAACCATTGCATACATTAAGCTTCCAACTGCTGATGCATATGGAACCTTAGACATATAATCCATGTCTTCTTGGGTCTTTGGGCACATTTCCTTACTAAGTTTGAAATGGCTAGCAAAAGGTGTACTAACTGGTTTTGCATTGTGCATATTAAATCTTTTCAACACCTTTTGTATGTACTCATTCTGAGACAATGTTAATTTACGATTTTTCCTGTCTCTAGTTATTCTCATACCAAGGATTGTTTTGCAGCTCCCAAATCCTTCATTGCAAATGAATTTGTCAATTTTCTTTTGAGCACATTTATTTCCTGCATGTTAGATCCTGCAACAAGCATGTCATCTACATGCAATAACAATATAATATAGCTGCCATCATTTTGCTTTTTCAGATAAACACAATGATCAGAGTGACATCTATTATAACCTTGTTCAGACATAAACTTGTCAAATTTTAGATGCCACTACCCTGGAGCCTGTTTTAAGCCATACAAGCTCTTCTTTAACTTGCACACTAGTTTCTCCTTCCCTTTCACCTCATATCATTGTGGTTATTGCATATATATCTCTTCCTCCAAATCCCCATGGAGAAAGGATGCCTTTACATCTAACTGCTCAAGATGCAAATCTTCAACTGCTACTAGACTTAAAATAGTTCCGATTGAAGTCATTTTAACAACAGTAGAAAATATTTCATCAAAATCAATACCTTTCTTCTGTGCAAACCCCTTCACCACAAGTCTAGCTGTGTACCTCTATTTTCCTCCATCTTCTTCCTTCAGCCTATAACCCCATTTATTCTTCAATGTAGTTTTTCCTGCAGGCAACCTGACTAAGTCCTAAGTCTGGTTATGCATTAAGGAGTCCATCTCTTCTTCCATGGCTACCTCCCGCTTCTTCCTGCATTCAACCTGCATTGCTTCTTCATAACATTCGGGTTCACCAGAATCAGTCAACAATAAATAATATAATGAAGGAGAGTATCATTCATGGGGTCTACTTATCCTGGTAGATCCTCTAACACCACTTTCAGGTGTTTGGGGTGCCTATTGATGTTGTGGTGGTTGTTGTTGTTGTGGTTGTTGATTATTTTTATTTTCAGACACCTTTACTTTTTTAGTGATTTCATCAAGAACTGTGTATTCCTTGTTTTCCTTTTCCTATTCCTTTTCCTGCAACTGATTCTTATACAAGACCTTTTCATTGAATATTACATCTATGCTCCTAATGATTTTGTGATTTTCATAATCATATAAGCGATAATCAAAATCATTAACACCATATCCAATAAAGGTACATGTCTTTGACTTTGCTTCAAGCGTTTTTCTATTTTCTTTATCAATATGGGCAAAGACCTCACAACCAAAAAGCTTTAAAAAAGAGTAGTTTACATTTTTACCTGTCCATGCTTCCTCTGGAACACCACCATCTGAAGAACTTGAAGGCCCTCTGTTTATTAGATAAATAACAGTATCTACAGCATCTGCCCAAAACTGTAAAGGCAATCCTGCATGCAATCTCATGCACCTTGCATGCTCCATGATAGTTTTGTTCATCCTTTCTGACACACCATTTTCTTGTGGTGTTCTTGGAATTGTCTTCTCTCTACGAATTCCATGCTCTAAACAGTACCTATCAAACTCTTTGTTGCAATATTCACCTCCATTGTCTGATCTGAGACACTTCAGTTTCTTTCCTATATCAATCTCAACCAAAGCTTTCCATTTCTTGAAAGTATCAAATACATCAAATTTATTCTTAATACAATAAATCCAAGTTTTTCTAGTTGCATCATCAATAGAAGTAACATAATAATTAGAGCCACCGAGAGATGATACCTGAGCAAGTCCACATACATCTGCATGCACAAGCTCTAATTATTCGCTCTTCTTTTCTTTCCCAACTCCGAGAAATCTGACTCTCTTCTGTTGTCCATAAATGCAATTCTCACAGAAGTCAAAATCAACATTCTTCAAACCTGTCAAAAAATTCCTTGAGTGAAGAATCTTCATCCCTTTTCACCCATGTGTCTGAGCCTATGATGCCATAATGTTGCATCTGCTCCTTTAGAAGTTAAAGCATTAACAGAGTTAGAAATACCATTGCATAAATATAATGTACCAACCTTTTCGCCTTTTGCTATTACCAGGGCTCCTTTGGTGACCTTCCAAGCTTTATTTGTGAAAGTTGTCACACAACCTTCATCGCCTAACTGCCCTGTTGAAATCAGATTTTTCTTTAGATCGGGAACATGCCTTACCTCCTTTAGTAGCCATTGGTTTCCATTCTACTGTTTTACAAGAACCTTACCCATTCCAACAATTTTATAGGGCTTATCATCACCCAAACGGACTTGTCCAAAATCTCCTTGAACATAGTCATGAAAATATTTCTTATCAGGTGTGACATGGAATGAGGCCCCTGAATCTACCAC